>JAQJVL010000041.1:1779014-2014014 GCA_035578905.1 Stictocephala bisonia | reverse complement strand
AAATAATTATAATGTACATTTTACAGAGTTCACTTAAAAAGAACGTCCAACTCGGAACTGTCAAGGAAAGGAGTATAGTAAAAATGACTATCTTAACGATACTTCACAGCAGTGACTCAAATACAATTAGCTACTGTAACAATCAACAATGTACGGTGGACATTTAATTGTTGTGTTTCTCTTAGAATGTGTTCCAACTGCGAGTAATTGGTAATTAATTAACTCCAGTGGAACTAATTATCGTGACCTGTTGTGGACAGGAAAGAGTTTGTTTAACTTCACTCCAAATGTTCGATACCAGAGTGACACAAAAAAGATGTCCTGGCTATGCATTTTCATATTATAAGTGTGGTTCAAAGCTGAAAATGAAGAATAATATTTTTACAATTTCCGCTTGGTTTAGCAGCTAGACAAAAGTTTGTTTTTATCTTAAAACAAAATAAATATATCTTTGTTGTTATCTTTACGATTGTTACAAAACTCAGTAAACGAGCTTATGTTAGAAGTTAGTATTTAACATTTTCAAAATGGCGGTCATTTGTTTTTATTTGAACAGCTATCTAAAAAACCACTGGTTTTATAACAATTTTGAAGACACAAAAAAGTTCCTAATGATACCTAATTTGTAAAAATCATTTAATAAAGAACTATTTTATGAAGTAACCTTCATTCACATATTGATCAAATAATGTCAATATGTGACTGAAGGTTTATATGTGACTGAAGGTTTATATGTGACTGAAGGTTTATATGTGACTGAAGGTTTATATGTGACTGAAGGTTTATATGTGACTGAAGGTTTATATGTGACTGAAGGTTTATATGTGACGGAAGGTTTATATGTGACTGAAGGTTTATATGTGACTGAAGGTTTATATGTGACTGAAGGTTTATATGTGACTGAAGGTTTATATGTGACTGAAGGTTTATATGTGACTGAAGGTTTATATGTGATTGAAGGTTTATATGTGACTGAAGGTTTATATGTGACTGAAGGTTTATATGTGACTGAAGGTTTATATGTGACTGAAGGTTAACTCATAAAATTGTTTTTTTCTTAAGGGCTTATAATAAATGAGGTATCCTTGGAAAGGGAAAATTGTTTTAAAACTTTTTTGTGTATTAACAAATGTTTATAAGACCTGTAGTTTTTAGATATTTGTTAACATAGAAATAAAATGATCGCCATTTTGGAAATAATAAAGATAATTTTAAAATATTTTTATATTAAATACTACCTGATAACATGAACCCGTTTACCGAGTTTTGTATCAATCGTAAAGATAACAACAAAGATAAGAAGAAATTGTTTTACGAAAAAAATAGCGTCTAGCTGCTAAACGAAGCGGAAATTGAAAAAAAAAAAATATTCCTCATTTTTAGCTTAGAATCACACATAGAATCTAAAAAAGCATAGTCAGCCCCATCTTTTTGTGACACCCTGTATATTATAATGTTAAAATTCAAACTATAAAGTCATATTTAAGAACAAAGAAGTCCTTTGACAAGATTTTATGCTTGTTTAGGTATTTTACGGATTGTTCCCGCATTTGGTAAAGGATTTTTAGGTTGTCAAATTAATCAAACCGGGCATCATAATGATAGATTGCAGTATTTAGCATGTGATTTTCTCAATAATGAATGTACGTGTGTGTGTGGGTGGGTAGTACAATGATAAGTTGAACAATGAGTGTACTTAGGTCTCACGGTTACTAGACAATACTGTTGGTTCACTGCGAAGATTGGTCTTATAATGTTGACGACACTGGAGTGATACGGCCAGCTGAAACACTGTTTCCAGTACTATATGAAAACTGTAATGCTCTTCCTAGATTGTTTTTAGCAACAATAATTAATCGATATACCATTTTAAATATTGTTCCATATTAAAGTTTTGATTCTGTAAAATATACCATGGATTAAAAGGCGTTTTATGCATTATCTTACTGTAGAAAAAAGCATAATTTCGTGTATTTTTGTTATTAGTAAAATTGTAAGAAATAAACTGTAGTAACTCTGATGTGGGAACTGGAATGTGCAACTGATTAGTGGTTGAATCACTTTATGTACGAAGAAGGGGTTGGGGAAAGAAGGGACTAAAATGATGGAAGTGGGATAAAAAAAAAAAAAAAAAAAAAAAAAACAAAAATACTAAAAATTAAAAATTTTGAGAATATTTTAAACTTAAATTAATATAGCTTTTACGCAAAATAAGAATTTGAAAACTATTTTTGGTCTACAACAAAAGTTCTTTTAGATATCGTGGGAAAAACTAATTTCGTGGCAAATCACCTATGATGTGTACATGCACAATAACAATATGAGCTACGACTAAACACAAAAAAGAAATTTGCAGGAGATCAAAAACCCGATTTTAACACAAAATATTACGGTTTTTTTCTGAGTAAATACAATAGATATTTAGGATAAGTTAGGCTGTGTTTGGTTAGGTAAGTAAAGAATGTATTTTTAAGGCCGAAAAATAATTGCATTAAAAAACAATTATATATATCTCTGTTCAGAATAAAAAAAACACGTAAAATGAAAAATGTTAAAATAGCAGTTTTTTAAAAAAAGTTTCTGTTTTCACTATTAGATCAAAAACAAGTTTTAAAATTTGTTGGTAAGAAACGAGTTTAGCACGGTTGACATCAACTTACTCAATATAAATAAACTAACTCATATTTAACCACTTTATCAACAATAAATCATATTTCTAGAGACTAGAAAGTGCATTACATCCGACCAATTACTTGTCGCCAACAAGTTCGACTCGGCAATATTGTGTTGGCAGGTAGGAAGTATTCATTCTCCAGCCACTCCATCAAGAAACGGTCTCCGCAGCTGGAATGAGTTTCTCACTTCGACTTTAATTGCTTTTTAAGTACTCACTAAACTAAATATTTAGAAATGGGAATTCTGAAATAAAAGTAAAACTTTACATTTTATAAAATATTTTAAAAACATATTCCTGAATAATATATTAACATATTAAAGCATTTTACTGGAATATTTGAGAATTTCTTAAATTATTTCCAATTTCCAATAAGGAACTCAAAGAGAAACATATTCTTGTCCAATATTTTAAAGCAGTTAATTAAATTAAAATTATTTCTAAATTGCCTAATGAATACAAATATATTTTTAGAGAGTATAACTATAAGAATTCTTAAAAAATAAAAAAGTATAAATTAAAAAAGAATATACTATCTTACTCCTTCAGATCATAGAACAAATATCAACAAAACAATAAAACATTTACACAGTGTTACAAAATGATTTGGGAATTATTGGATTTGCACCTTACTTTAAGATGATATTTGAAAATTATAATTGTCAGAATATATAGGATGTTACACAACGGTGGGGCTGGCTATGCATTTTCAGATTCTATGTGTGATTCTAAGCTAAAAATGAGGAATATTATTTTCCGAATTCCGCTTCGTTTAGCTGCTAGACGCCATTTTGTTTTGTTCATAAACAATTTATATCTTTGTTGTTAACTTTACGATTGTTACAAAACTCGGTAAATGGGTTCATGCTAGAAGGTAATATTTTATAAAATATATTTTAAAGTTATCTTGGTTATTCTAAATGTATCTTGATTATTTTCAAAATTACGGCCATTTTGTTTTTATTTTAACAAATATATATATAAAAAAACCACTGGTTTTATAAAAATTATATAAGACATAAAACAATTTTTAAATAACTTTACCTTTCCAACGATACCGTATTTGCAAAAATCGGTTAAGAAATAACAATTTGGTGAACTAACATTAATTCACATGCAGTTCAAATACTGTCAAATTAGTAGCCATTTAGTTTGCGTGTGACTTAATGTTAGTTCATCAAATTGTTATTTCTTAACCGATTTTCATTTAAAAAATGTTTTGTGTATGGTAAAATTTTTATAATACCAGCGTTTTTTTAAAGATATTTGTTAAAATAAAAACAAAATGGCCATAATTTTTAAAATAATCATGATCATTAAAAAAATAATAAAAAAGATAGCAACAAAGGTTTAAACTGTTGCAAAAAAAAAATAAAATAACGTCTAAAATAAAATAAACGATAAAATAAAATTAAAAAAAAAAAATAAAATAAACGAAGCGGAAATTCTAAAAATATTATTCCTCATTTTTAGCTTAGAATCGCACCTAGAATCTGAAAATGCACAGCTAGCCCAACCTTTTTGTAACACCCTGTATAGAGGATATTATGTATTTATATATCTTGTTACAACAAACCATGTCCGGACAACATTCTTTTGGCTCCAAGCATTTTTTATTTAATATTTTTTTAGGGGTTTCCGACCACGGAAAATTCTAATTTCCGCCCCAGACGCTTCTAGATGGCCCGTGTTATTGACATCTAGCAAAGAAAGAAAAACAAATTAACCATTAACGACTTATAGCATAAAGTTGGGTATCAAAATATATGTATTTATCTCCTAAATCACATTATACCATTACATTTTGGAAGATTCAACATTTAAGGGCTCTGATTCCCTCCCGCCCCCCAAATAGAAAGTATGCTTGAAAACCCAAAATTTGGTTATGTATAACTAATACACCCAAGTGGGGTATCAGATTAAAGGTATTCGTCTCTTAATTACTAATATACCACCAGACTTTAGAAAATACTATGTTAATGGGCTTCACTGCCACAAAAAAACAACATTAATGGTCATACTGCTAAAGAATCCTGGCGAGACCGTAAACCAACTTCCTCATGAAGCGACATGCCGAGATCCACAAATGGGATTGTAGCAGAGTGCCTTGTTGAGGCCGCAGGCCGAACTTTTCCCCGTGAGGCCGTAAGCCAAGCTCTCCCATGAGGCCGCAGGCCGAGTTCCACAAAGATGCTAAAGGTAAATATGGAAGACCTCCGAAACGAAATGTATTAATAACATACAAGGTAGAGCAACAACAAACGATCCTCAGGATCATCTGGGAGATATTGATGCTACCACTTCAGTTTGCAGAATTCAACTGAGCGAAGCTCGGTCTCCTGGTAATACTGTTAAAAACAACCCTTCTAAGTCAAAACAAGTTTTGCTAAGAGATAAATGGCATCTTCATTCAATACTATATATATCTATATATTCATGTTCCTTTAACCAAAACTATGTCTAAGTCTTCAGTACCATAGATGACTTCTTTGTGAGTCCCTCTGGAGGTAATTGTGGTTTGCCGATAGAGGGTTTTAACGTGGTTTGCCAAAATCTATTACCATAATATTTGAATTTTTTGTACTTTTATTGTAAAAGTTTGTGTTGTGTGACGGTGTTTTTTGTGTGTAAATCTTCACTTAATCAAGTTTGGTTATCGATTGCTTCAGTTTATGTTTTAAGTTAGTTGTTTTAAATATTTCAGAATCAATGTGGTGAGCACCACTACATGCTAAATAGTTGACTCGGTGGTAATCAGTTTGCGCAGGGTGGGTGAGTGAGTGGGTGAGTGAAGTTTGTGCAGGGTGGATGGATGGGCCAGTTAAGTGTGTTCAAGGTGGGTAACTCATGTTTGTGCAGGGTGCGTGAGTGGACCACTTAAGTGTTTTCAGGTTCCGTGGGTGGGCCACTAAAGTGTGTTCAGGGTAGGTGGGTTGGTCAGCCGGGTGTGTTCAGGAAGGTTGGGTGGGTTAGTTAATTTTGTATAGGGCAGGTGTATGGGTCAGTTAAAAGGGTACAGGGTAGGTTGGTAGGTCAGTCCAGTTTGTGCAGGATGGGTAGATGGGCCGTGTGAGCAGCTTGTTGGTTGGGTTAGTCAAATATGTGTAGAGTGGGTGGATGGGCCGTTTACGTGTGTGAAGTGTTGGTAGGTGGGCCAGTCAAGTTTGTGCAGGGTGGGTGGGTGGGCCGTTTACGTGTGTATACGATTGGTGGGTTGGTCAGTCAAATGTGTGCAGGATGAATGATGGTCTGTTACGTTCGTGCAGGGTTGGTGGTTGGGTCAATGAAGTATATGCATGGTTGGTGGTTGGGGTCAGAGAAGTGTGTGCAGGGTTGGTAGGTGGGTCAGTCAAGTATGTGAAGGTGGGCGGGTGGGCCGTTTACGTATGTATAGGATTGGTAGGTTAGTCAGTCAAGTGTGTGCAGGATGAGTAGATGGTCAGTTACGTTCGTGCAGGGTTGGTGGTTGGGTCAATGAAGTATATGCATGGTTGGTGGTTGGGTCAGTCAAGTGTGCAAACATGTTTTGTAGTCACACAAATAAAAGAAGATAAATTATTAATTTCTTTCAGAATTTGAGACATTAAAATCATATTAAACAATAAATGTAATAAGGTTACAGTTCATAACAACTAAGAGGGCACTTTAATTACAATCCCATTATGAAAACAACTAGCGTAAGAACAGTATCCCTAACAACACTTCGACGGGCTACACTTTTTGTAAACAAACAAGAAAAATTAGTTGGGAAAACAGATGCAAATAATTTAAAGAATAGTATAAATATATTGTAAATACACTCTAATATATATATATATATATATATATATATATATATATATATATATATATATATATATATATATATATAATATACATTGTTTACAACATATTTATACTAATATTCTTTAAACTATTTACATCTATTTTCCCAACTATGTTTGTCTTGTTTCTTTACAAATAAAGCTGAATTGATGATTTGTAAAATGAATTGAAATTTATTGGTTTTTATTGAAAATGTAATAACTTATATAACACACTAGTGTTTATCAGCCATCTGTCTTAATGTATTTCATCCCCTGTGATAAGTTCGAACTGATCCCCATCCATCCTCCAACTGTCAGGAAATATCCTTTTATATCAAACTAGATATACATTGATTGATCACTACTTGGCCTCGTACGGTAACGGTTCGATAACCTCAATGATGACTTTATAACCATTTAGATTTCATACTTAATCAATAAATATAAGTAAAAATGATAAAAAAATACTTCAATTTCCCTCTTATTTTATAACTAGAACAGTTAGAACTGAATAAACAGATTCAAATTCTTAGAGAAAATTAACTTAACTATATACCCTATTTAAGAAAAAATAAATATCAATGATCTAATGTTTTTATATTTTGTGAATTAAGGCTTGAATTAAATAAATTTCAACGTATTATTGAAAAAAAACTGCTCATGTTACTACAAAGACTGATATTACGTTATTAAAATGTAACTACTAAATATATATATATATATATATATATATATATATATATATATATATATATACATATATATACTTTTTAGTATAATTTAATATTGGTTTAACATGTGATTTATAATTTTACTATCCACCAACTACTCAAACAAAAAACATATACTATATTACATTTAACAGTTTAAAACAATTTTGACCATTTGACTAATTTACTAGACAATATAGACAAGAAGAAGGCAACAATATTTCAAATACGACATACAAAAATATATGTTAAATATGTTTGAGCAATGTTCACGCATATACCCATTTGAAATAGTGAGTTAGTTGATTAAGTTTATACCACCATGTCTTATCGTAAATTTTGAAAGGAAGAAATTATCAAATACCATTATGAATGGTTATTTATCTGAATAATAAAAATGTTGGTAGTTAAAAGTATCAATTACAGTGTTTAGTAATCATATTCTATTATACTTTCTAACATTGCCATCGGTAAAACGTCAACTGGGGATTCTTGTTACTTGTTCAGTTTGGCCAAACCACTGTTCGAGCAGTCTTCCCCTTGGTCAGAGATGGTGCAGGTTCGAACACAGCTTGGACTGGAAATATTTATCAGTAACGTACATTTTGCACTGTACTGGTTTACCTTCTTACTCTGTCTGAATACATTTACCGCACTAATAGTGAAGTTTCCGAATTTGAGAGGTGGACTAGTGTGATGAGTGTAGATAATTTATTAACAGCCAAGGTAACTTAGGGAACAATAAATGTACGTGGAGTCTGAACCATGTAGTATTGGTTTGATTTTCAACTAAAGATAAGCCATATATTCAGTTCTCTTCCTACACAACAGACTCGCATGGAAACTTCACTACCTTGGCTCCCGGTGCTGTGCAATAAAACTCATCCAGAAATAAGACGTCAGGAGGTAACAATTAAAGAATTCAATAAGATTTTGAATGCACAGCACCCAGGAATTCTGAATTTTGAAAACCCAGGATTTTTGAATTCCCATTACCCAGGATCCTTCACTTCAGAATGGTCACTTAAAATCTCGAAAACCAACAACTGTTACGTACTGATTTCCAGTTGATCAGATCAAATTTCTCACCCAATACCAGCTGGGACATAGCGTGGAACAATTTTTATGGACGAAATAAGTTCCTTATTAACGATCCGTCAATACTTGTAAGTGGGATGAACCTCCCTCGATGGGAATGGACATTGTTGAATCGGTTCTGAACTGGAGTGGGCAGATGTAACTACTGGAAATACAAATGGGGATTGACAGTAGATCAGTTGTGTGATTGCGGGGAGTTTATCCAAACAATGGATCACATAGTTTCAGAGAGCCCTTGCGCTGTTTTATGGAAGGATTAGCTGTTTTATAAATAGAATCAGTGAGTCAGATCTCAAATGGCTTGATGGATTGGATTTAGCTCTGTGACAGGAGATCACTTTACATTTTTATTTGTATTATATCTGCTGACTTTTGGAGTTTTTGCAAGTATAGTATATAACACAACTTTAATAATTTGAAAAAAAAAGATAGCTGACAGAAAACCATACGCCACAAGAAAAAAATAACATCGGAACCTGACTACTGGATTACAGCATTGCACCACTGCCCATATTGAAGAATGGGCAAATTCAGATTTAAGAATGTTATTTGCTTGGCATCTCCAAAATTAAAAAAAGACTTAAGAAAACTCTCTCTTCAGTCAGCTAGTCACCATGTTCGTTTTTTCATCGAACTATTCAACACTATATCTTTTTTAATGTCTAACGTGTTATTTACAAACCCAGTACTCTCTTGTATGAGAGGGTGGTCTGTGTGATCCTAACCACACCAATGGTGTCTCCGGTGATCAAAATGACCACTTAGGTGGTTGTAGTTGACTATGTCAAAGTAGTTTTAGAGACACTTAAGCGTGGGTTTGGTTGACTTTAGTTTACTCTGAGGAGCTATCCAAAGGCTGAGTAGATTACTAAAAAAGTGGATGTTTTCATTTAGTGAAACGCAATCATAAGTTTTTTTAATATACATGTTTATTAAGGAGTTTAGGAATAATTTTGAATATAATAATTTGTAATTAGTCCAAAAAGAAGGCTCAGTGAGAATACGTTCATCAGAGTAAAGTTATTTATAATACATTCATAATAAAAAACTAAAAGAAACACCTCTGTTTATTCCATTTCATACTGATTAATATAAAATCACACGCTTAAAACACCTAATTTTATGTTCTATTAAAATATCTATACACAGCTAAACAATTAACTGATTATCTCTAAGAAAAAAAATAAATTTAAATATAAGTTTCACTGAAAAGAAAAAAAAAAATAGAAAAACAATAACGACGTGCAATTGTGTAAAATCAAAACGAACACATTAAGAAAATAAACGAGCAAAAATTATTTAAAAAAGAGCTGAATTTTTAAAACTCTGCAGAAAATAATTATTTATACATTACCTTTCAATACCTGACATAAAATTACCAAATGATTAAATTACAAATAATTAAATAACTAATGAAGTTCCTCGAACATATCAAAGTACTTGTAACTAAACAGCCCCTGGTGTCTAATTTGAAGCAGCCCTGTTTGTAGATAAACACTCCGCCGGCTTAAACTTGTTTGGTGCGAACTATTAACAAGTTTACATTGAGTTATATATAATCAAACTTAGCGATGACGTAGTTCTTATAATATCTTAAGTAAGTCTTCAAACAGCTGATTTATGAAAGCTCATTATTTTCCACGATAATATTTTAACATCACCTATAAAATTATTAAATCTCTTTATGTGCCTGTATTCAAATTTCACTTTTCATTTTCTTTACTACTAAATATCTGATTGTAATCATTTGATAAATTATCAACTCCACGAACACGACCCCGTTTTATTCTTTTTTATTTTTGAAATTAACATTTTTCAGTTATATAAATTATTACCTGGAAATACCAATAAGAAAATATATAAAACTCTGTGTACACAAAAACGTATATTTATATTACAATTATCTTATTTAACTTAACCTATATCTTACAAAACCTAACTTAACTTTTTTTTAATACCTTGATTATTATTTTTAGTAGGAAGAAATGTATGTCATATTCGTGTTTAGGAGTAAAAAATAAATATACATTGTTTTTGGTGTTAATTTCATTTCAAAACTTGCTATTTTTGGATGAACAATTGTATTGATTTATGGTCCTAAATAACGTGGAAATCGGTTTGGTCCTGTAATTTCAATATTTACTTGTAATGTATTTTACTAAACATTTTCATTTCCGAAATAAAACTTAATAATGATAAATTTTGCAGTATTTACAATTAAATGAAATTAAAATTGTCGTGATTATGTGGGGTAAAATGGTTAGTTCCTCTCTTCGACTCTACGTTAAGTATTTTACTTTTTAAAAATATACAGCCCGTGATTTGTTACGAAACCAATGAAATACTAAATTTAAGTAAAAAGTGGAACATGACCCACTTGATATTATAAATAACTGTATGCCTTCAGTAAACATTAATCACAATATAATACTCGTATGATCACACAGTAGTGGAGCTTACTCTTGAGAAAAATGCCGACTGATCGACGCTAGCGATCCTAGTGGTCGTATCGTAGGGAGCTACGGCAAATCTCTGCTTACCACGCCAGGTGTTTGCTATACCACCGCTAGGATCGCTTGGTTGGCAAATAAAACAGATGAGCTTCGCTACTGTGTGTTTATATTATACTGTGTCTTAATTGCCTGAGAGGTCTCCTCCTCCTCGTCTTCCGTTCTGTTATCTAATTTATTATTAGTAGTATGTCTTTAAGACTGGATTCCGGAACAATAGAAATCTTAAAGTAAAATTGTTGTAGCATCTGATGATATCTAAATTAAATCAAATTTTGTTTTCACGTAAGTCAATATAAGATTATAACATGAGTACGTTGGCAGTTAATATAACATTTTGATTACTTAAAAGAATTATTTTTAAGTGATTTTAACAAAAACTACTAATTATGAATTCAAAATTTAAATTTGAATTAAAAATACTCCCTTAGATCAAAGTCTCTGTGTGGAAAAATTTATATGAACGAAATATTCAACATTTTTTGATTAATAGGTAGAATTGTATTTATTGAAAAGTAATTTTAGTGCTCAACGAAAAAAAATATTAACAAGGAAGAAGAAGATATATTTATAGTTTTCGATCCTTCTAGAGAGAAGGATGTTTGGGGCGAATTGAAGGGTAGACCTGTCGGCGGAATGCTGTTTGTAATTGGACACAGTAAGTATGTCCATAACGTATCCACCAAGGACAACAACTATTTTAATAACAATCTTTAGAAAAATGGGAACATTTTATTAAAACATCTTTAAAAAAGATTAATAGTTAAAAAAAGTAGGAGAGTGACGGCATAAAAAGAACAACTTTCTAGACCATGAAAATATAATCATGAGATGAAATAACAATTTCCAAACAACCTTTATATATCTCTCAAATGAGCAAAATAAACGAAGACGTTTTTTTTGGAATGTTGTCTCTCGTTTTCGAATTCGATGAACTATGCAATCCTCATTGACGAATATATAAAATAGAGGATTTTGTTTGAAAGAGAAAAAATGTATCTATAGAAAACAAATTAAGTGAACTTATTTATATCTTCTCAACTATGGAACTGTGACGAGTGCCTCTCATAAAATTGGACTTTGCGTAATTTTGAAATCCAAACCACTACCATAATACTCGATTGGTTGTTTGCATAAAATGCTCGACTACAGCAACTGTATCGAATGAATCTCATATAGCTTTAGAGGATGTATGTGTATGTACACGTAACAGGTGTATAGGACTTTATATTAAGGGATGAAATATGCTTGAAACTATAATGCTTTATAAAATGTCCTACTGAGAATACTAAAGGGACGACATCCTGAAAGCAATACGTAATATGACAAGAAACTGACAAGGAATTTTAAAAATTCATTTTGCGGAGAGTCAAGGTGTCTTTTGCCCTTAAAGAAACTTTCAGTAGCGATGAAGATTTCTTTTGAGATATCAAATTCTAAATATGAAAATAGGATGACCATTTAAACACATAAAAAGATGCGAACATTTTAGCATTTAAATATTTGTATTTATTCGTTCAAAAATAGATGATCGTAACACGCTAGGATTTTGGCGTCTATTGGAATGTTAATTTTAAACGTTTTAAGCGGTGATCTAGATCAACCACTTGAAAAAACGTAGGTCTACATAGTTTTTCATGAAATGATTCAAATTCACAGTAATCTTCTTTTCAACTTGATGCCTTCGGTGTTACATGACAAGTATTAATAATATATGTTCTTTGGTAACGCAACTCGCCAGTTCACATGAGCCTGAGGGCATGTACTAGAACTTTATTCAACGAGTGAAGTACCGACAGATGGCTCAGTTAGAGATTCGAATCTGGGACATGATCTACAGATTCTGAAACCAAAGCCACTTAGCCAACACGCCAGCTCAGTGTATAAATATTTTATTTTTAGATAGAAAAATACGTATTAAATTTAATTGATATTCAATTAATAATTTAATTAAACTATATTGGATGAATTATTATTTGTTCGATATTGTAATTTGGTAAAACGTTACGTGAAAAATAAATGTTTAGAATCAATAAAACATGTTGACAACTTTAATCAATTAGTTGTGTAAGGTTGCAAGGGGCTGAAAACTTAGCCGTCCTCTTGTGAGAGAGCTTAAATAGTATTGGTCCCAGAGTGAGTGTCTGGGGAACAACATGTCTAACATATAGGAATCAATATCTGGCTCCTTGGTCTTGCCAGATTGAATAGTGCATATGTAAATAGAAGCCTTGATACTATTATGAAAGTTTTAAAATATCATCAGAAATTTGGTCATACGTCACCTCAGATTATATCATCAGCTATAAATTAATTATTCTTCTGAAAAATAAAAATGCAAAAACATTACCAAGCTAAAAATGTTGTCTGATTATGTACGTAAGAAAAGTAAATTTATGAACATTGAGAACAGGAATTAAAAAAACCTGATTCAGTTAAAGAACGCCACTAACTAAGTTAACTTTGTATAAGGTAACTGACAATTATTAATAATGATCCCTAAATTAGTTTAAATTATAAAGTTTTAGGTACGTTAGGATACAATATTTTTAGGGCCTATAGTGAAATTTTCTTTTTAAATATTCTATGTGTTTTAGTGTAATACTGAAAAAAATAAAAAAAGAAAACAGTAAAGTTCAACTTCCTGCTATTTAAAAAAATTAAATAGGTCCTATCTATAAAAATATATTAATGTGTGATTTAAAATATTTTAAAACTAAATTATTTCCCGGAAGGTTTTATGTACATTCATATAATAATCTGTAAAATAATATTTGTAAATTGAATAGTAATATCCTTGGAGTAAATAATAGTACAATATTATATTTTTGTTTGCATGTTTTTTATAAAACTATGCAGCAAACTACCATTCAATGATGAAGGATTCATTTATTTGCAAAAGTCAAAATCATTGTAAATGTAAACAAAGAGGAGCGAACTAGAAAAAAATATTTCAAAAGGAACAAAGCTACACAAGTCCTTTAGAAAATTCTTTCTATTACGTGAATATGGCTTTTGCAGAAATTAAAAGCTTGATATACTATGAAGTTGAAACTAAAGAAATAAAAACAAAAGGACGCTTTTTACTATAAATGTTTCAGAAGACCTAACATATAAACATAAACCCGACACTGTTTATTCGTTGTTATTATTCATTATTAAGACGCCGATCGTCAAGCCATGGGTGAATATGAGGGGTGAATGAGTGTGATGAGTGTAGATGAACGAGTATAGTCATTGTTACAACTAAAGTGGACTGTTCCTCAGAAAGAGCTATTTATTAATAACTCAATGGTCAGGGAACTACGGACCTACAGCTTTACGTGGAATCCAAACCACGTAGCGTTGGTCTGATTTTCAGCTAAAAGACAAGCAACACATAGTTATCTTCCCTACACAAAATCTGGACACTGACTACCATCCAATAAGGACACCCCAGACCTCCCTAGTAGTGTCTACATAGATGGCAGCCATTGAGCTGACGTTATGTCGGTATTAAGAGGACCGAGCATGGAACCTATCGCCTACAATCTCCTCAACACTTTGTCCCCAAGTAGCTAGGTTACAGGACTGCACCACCAGTTTTATAATGCATCATTTGAGTATATAATATTTGTTGTGTCTTGTTGACATTATGTCAGAGTAGAATTTAATTAGCAAATTTATACTTATATTCATAGAAAAATGAATTTTCCTACCATAACTGTGATTCCCCCAAATAAAAATTCATACCTCCCCCAAGGTGTCATTGGTTACGTTAATTGTTTAAGTGCTCACAAACAGACTCTTTTAACCAACTTAATTAAATGAGAAGCAACTGAACATTCATTTTCAAATTTACCTTAACAAATGAACCACTCACAGTATTATGTAACTGAAGATAATGACATTAGTTTTGCTATCTAAGATCACACTCTATAATTAATTTAATTTCATCGATGACAGTTGATAAATCGCTGGAAGCACTTTAAACCTTTTCCAATATATCATTGATTTTCCTATTAATAATTCTTCAGGACTTGTCTTGACAGTCCTTGGATGAAGTTGACAGTTGTCAAAACTTTGGATTATTGGGTCATTGTCTTATATTGCGGGTCAGTGCCACTGTACGTATAAGGAAGGGCGTATGGGTCAATACCACTGTACATATAAGGAAGGGCGGGTGGGTCAATACCACTGTAAGTATAGGGAAGGACGAGTGGATTAATACCACTGTATGTTTAAGGAAGGGTAGACGGTCAATACCACTGTACATGTATGGGCGGTCGGGTGGGTCAATATTAAACTATTACATGATACATTTTATATTGACTTACTTTGTGTGTTGTGACGTAATTTATAGAGTTTGTTGAATGTATAACGGTCTAGGTATAACCATTGGTTTAGTTTGTTAAATGTATAACGGTCTGGGTATAACCATTGGTTTAGTTTGTTGAATGTATAACGGTCTAGGTATAACCATTGGTTTAGTTTGTTAAATGTATAACGGCCTGGGTATAACCATTGGTTTAGTTTCTGAAATGTATAACGGTCAGGGCATAATCATTGGTTTAGTTTGTTAAATGTATAACGGCCTGGGTATAACCATTGGATTAGTTTGTTAAATGTATAATGGTCAGGGCATAACCATTGGTTTAGTTTGTTAAATGTGTAACGGTCTTGGTATAATCATTGGTTTGGTTTGTTAAATGTATAACGGTCTGGGCATAACCATTGGTATAGTTTGTTAAATGTATAACGGTCAGGGTATAACCATTGGTTTAGTTTGTTAAATGTATAACGTCCTGGGTATAATCATTGGTTTAGTTTGTTAAATGTATAACGGTCTGGGTATAACCATTGGTTTTGTTTGTTAAATGTATAAAGTCTGAATATAACCATTGGTTTAGTTTGTTAAATGTATAATGGTCTGAGTATAACCATTGGTTTATTTTGTTAAATGTATAACGTCCTGTATATAACCATTAGTTTAGTTTGATAATGTATAATGGTCTGGGTATAACCATTGGTTTAGTTTGTTAAATGTATAACGTCCTGGGTATAACCATTGGTTTAGTTTGTCAAATGTATAACGGTCTGGGTATAAAACCATTAGTTTAGTTTATTAACTGTATAACGGTCTGGACATAACCATTGGTTTTGTTTGTTAAATGTATAAAGTCTGAATATAACCATTGGTTTAGTTTGTTAAATGTGTAACGGTCTTGGTATAACCATTCGTTTAGTTTGTTAAATGTATAACGGTCTGGGCATAACCATTGGTTTAGTTTGTTAAATGTGTAACGGTCTTTGTATAACCATTGGTTTAGTTTGTTAAATGTATAACGGTCTGGGTATAACCATTGGTTTAGTTTGTTAAATGTATAACGGTCTGGGTATAACCATTGGTTTAGTTTGTTAAATGTATAACGGTCTGGGTATAACCATTGGTTTAGTTTGTTAAATGTATAATGACCTGGGTATAACCATTGGTTTAGTTTGTTAAATGTATAACCATTGGTTTAGTTTGTTTAATGTATAACGGTCCGGGTATAACCATTGGTTTAGTTTATTAACTGTATAACGGTCTGGACATAACCATTGGTTTTGTTTGTTAAATGTATAAAGTCTGAATATAACCATTGGTTTAGTTTGTTAAATGTATAACGGCCTGGGTATAGCCATTTGTTTGGTTTATTTAATTTGGTGCGATAATTTTTAATGGAGAATCTTGAAAGAAATTTACTGATCAAGTTGATGTAATGTAGATCTTACGGCCAACAGAGAGCAGTCTCAGAATCTGAACAAGGTGAATTCTCTGTAGACGGAATGCCTTCGTGTAGACATTCCTGAGATGCCTCTAATGCCGCTCCCTACCACTAGTTGGACACATGAGAACTCTGATTTAGCTACGTCATCGCATTTCATACGTAATGCCTCTAAAATAAACTACGAACTAATGCGAATCCATTAGATTAAAGTTGTTCATCCAGGCGCGCAGGTGAGCGCTCCAGTTTAGTTCTAGATTTTATCGCACCTGTCGCTAGGACTAACAAAGATCCTGCCTCACTAACATACACAACGTGTTTCCCTCCCCTCTCTCGCCCTCAATGTCCCCACCCTGCACATTTTACCAAGGTAAATACCCTCCTCATTAATAGTAAAATCCAGCAATGCATTAAAAAGTATATCATCAGTCTATTTTTTAAACAAAGAAAATTGTTCAAATACAATTTTTTAAAGATATCAATTAATTATATAAAAATAATTGGTTACACTTAAAAACAATATATATAAAAACAATACGGTTATATATATTGTCACCGTTGCACTTTCCACTAGGTTGGTTAACCCTTTGTCCATTATATTCTTTAAAAGTTAATAAAATATATCGGTTGAGTGAACAAATGGATCTTTGTAATTAAGAAGGTCAGCTAGTGGTGCAGTGTTGTAACTCAGCTACAATAAAAAATTATTGTAGGGGATACGCTCTACGCTCGTTCCTCTTAATACCGACACAGCGTCCGCACAATGTTTGACATCAACTTGGACACTAGTAGAGAAGTCTGGGGTTTCCATGTTGGATGTAGTCGGGGTTCAATGTTGTATAGGTTGTTCAATTGTAGCTGAAAATCAGACCAACACTACGTTGTTCGGATTCCACATAAAGCTGTAACTCCCTTAGTTGCCCTAGCTATTGTGCTATTAATAAATAGCTCTTTATGAAGAACAATCGACCTCTAACAGTCGTTAGTAACAATGACAACACTCGTTCATCTACACTCACCACACTCATTCGCCCCTCATACTCTTCCATATCTTCACGATCGGCGTCTTATTGATAATGAATAATGAATTTTATTTAAAACGTGTCTATAGTAAAGTATAAGACTCGAAATCGTAAAGAAGAGCTGGGATCTTAGCTTATCCATCCAAAACATGTTAACCCCTTGAGGTTGTATTTCGGGTTTTAGAATGTGAATCTTGACCAAATATTAGAAATATGTTCCTTTTGAAGTATATTGATGATTAGTATTTAATATTGTAACTAATTTCTGTTTTATTTTGTACACTAAAACCCTCGATTTAACGAACTATATGAGGCAGGTTCGATTCCATTAAAGCCGATTGTCTGTTAAATCAGGGTGAATACACCCCAAACTGTTATTAAATTGCAACTTAATTAAAGCTATCTGTGATACTGCTAGCTAATTGTTAACTCAACAATAATTAGTAAAATATACAAATACATATTGTATGAAAGTGACTAGTGCATTAGGATAAATGGTATGTGGAATATACTGAATCTATATTTATAAAAGAGGATGTTTGTATATTTGAAGTTTATGCGCTGCCAAACCATCCAACCGATCGCCATGAAACTTTAGGATGTTGTCCTGTATACTCCCGAAATGGTTTCTATAAAGTTTGATGCAGATCCGTCCACAGGGTTCCGCCCCACGGGCTCCTAAAGATCCCATGTTATTCAAATGGAAAATCTGAATTGTTTACAAAAAACATATGACTCTGTGGTTTAATGTAGTTTCACATGCCATAAGCAGATTGAAGTTCTCACAACAACAGTACTGTATATGTTTTGATTTATTGTAGTTCTATATTTGACCTTGAGAGTGTAGCACACACTACTTTTACTTGATCGGGTGATCTGTATTTGGTGTTAACCTTTTTTCCTCGGTAATTAAAACATGTGGTGAAATGTGAAAATAAAAAATAAATAATTATTTTTTTGCAGTTTACTTTTTATGACATGCCTTCTAAAAAATCTAATATTGGTAGAAGAAGCAAAAATGCTGGAATTCTTTCACCTATTAGGTTCTAAATCAAACTCAATATTATGACCGGCGAAGCGGGCGGGTACAGCTAGTAATAAATATTTCTGGAATGTCTGAAGTTGTCTAAGAAAAGTTACAGGTTTTATAAACTAAATTTCTTTATAAACATTCCTTCATTTTGAGATATATAGACATATAAATGCTGTAATAAAGATGTAACTTTCCATTAAATCCGAAGTCCGTTGGATCGGGGCTTGGAAAATTAAGGATTAAAAAAAAAAAAAAACTGTATCAGTAATTAAAATCCCTAGTCAGAAGACAATTTTAATCGTAACTACTCATGAACTTCATTCTATTAAGTTAGCTGTTATTGTATCAGTGCTTTACGAGGTCTGCTTTAAGTAACTCGTGACATATCGTTATATTGTATTTGCACGTTGTTATAACATTGTAACACCCAGACTTGCGTGTGCTGCAATCTATGAAGGCAGGTTATATTGCACGTAACGTCTTGTTCCACTCAATTTAATTGTGAGTAACGACTTCAGAAAATCACAACTTTTAAACATGTGATATAAATGAAGTTTACATTTAAGCATTTTGTATGTGTAAATTTGTTTCCTATTTGATTTTTTAAACCGGGCATTACACAGTCACACGAACAGAATATTGAAAAATGGATATAATAAATTGTTTTTGTTTATTATATAAATACAAATAAATGATTTAATTAAGATAATTTCCCCTCAATTCAGTAGATTTTGCAGTGTTTTTTTTATACTTAGAAGGCAAGTCCGTCGAAAATTCCACACTAAAGAATCTTGTAAGGAGGCCTTATCGAGTCTCACATATTCATTTCTCATTTTATTTTATGTTTATTCTTTAGACGTTGATCATCCAGAAATAGGTCAATTAAAGGCCGTTTCTAGTTTGAATGATATATTTAGTATTAGAGTGTTTAGTTATCAGATTCGCCCTTTAAATATAGTGATTAGTCAAAGGCCAAAAGATGTAGCTTTTGCTAAGGTGTGTTTGCGTTCCTAACAAAAAATAGTTTTAGTAATTATTGTTGTTTAGAACAATACGTTTTTAATTGATATAAAGTCTTAACTATTCTACTATACAATTTAATTTGTTATAAATAGTAAAAATAGGGGATGGGAGAAATATGAAGGGTACAGGGGGAAAAGTGGGAGTGTCAGTTTTCCAAAATTTTACAGGAACGTCCTTGTTAACCCCTTTGGTAATTACGTAGAATAGTGGACTTATAAATTTTTTAACTTAACATTTTTTTCGTTGTAAATGCATAATAAAAGCAATAATTTGATCGTTATTCAGCGAAAAAGCCAGAAATATTACGAAAATGAGGAAAAATGGAAAAATATTTTTTAGTTAAATTTAGCGATGTGGCTTCTCAATTTATGCAGAATTTTCCCCTGATCATTAGTATGAAAATGTTTTTATCATCGATCCACAGGGGTAGATGTACCAGGGCGAGGAGAGATATTCAATCTAATTTGGTTGCCACATCAACTGATTCATCCTGTGTAGAACAAACTGGAGTGATGGCAGTATGATGAAGGTTGTAGAGGGTAGATGTACCAAGGAGAGGAGGGATGTTCAATCTATCTTGGTTTCCACATCACATGGTTCATCTTTTGTAGTACAAGACTGTCTCTGTGAGAGAGACCTGCAGCTGGTGGTGATGAGAGCTGTCATGGAGGGTGTAGAGGGTAGATGTACCAGGGAGAGGAGGGATGTTCAATCTAACTTGGTTGCCGCATCACCTGATTCATCCTTTGTCATCTCCAGACCCCTCGCTCTATTCATCCATTCAATTTGGCAAGCTATTGTACATATTTCAATAGATTTTGAGAACTAAAGTTTGATTACGTGAAGTATGACCGGAGGTAAGCCTACTCAAATGGGAAAGACGTTATAATTTGTAACAGATTACTTTAATATACTTTAATACATTTTGCTAACTTGTAAACTAAAATAACTTTAGATCACTGTATCATTTGACTAGATTGTTTTAAGAATGATCATCCTACTTGATAAGGCTATCGTATCTCTCCGGACATCCCTATCTTTATGTCGTAAATAAATTATAAAATTTCGTGAATATTGGGTTACAAAGATATGACATAGCTGTACGTATAAAACATCACTGTGTATTTAGAGCTGTGGGGGGGGGGGAATACCATTCTACATGTATGGGTGGGTGATTTATTCAAAAGCACGAGTATGTATGGATGGACGGTTGAAATAATACTAATGAAAGTGTATGGGTGGGTGGGTGGTTGAATCAACTGAAGTTTACAGTATGTGTGGGTGGGTTTGAAAATACTACTTTTCAAATGAATATGGCTCGGTGGCTAGTAAGTAGTACAATAGTGTAATGTTGATGGACTTATCGATACGACCGTCTTATGTCTAAATGAAAGTGGACATTGGTATAGTGGCCACATTCATTTAGGTTTCTACCCTAAATGAGGAGTTGAGTGGATTTCCTAGAAATCCTCTCTTAGTAGGTCTTAAAAATACAAAAGCTAACTTCACTTCGAATTTCATAAACTGTTTTCAACGGTTCCGAAGATTTTGTGAAGAGTGAAGTGCATGTTTTTGGTATATACATATTAATAAAACGATTTATAAATGATATTAATTGTACACTTTATAGATTAAATATGTGGAATAGGTTGACAGTTTTTAACGTCACGCTCTAAATAATTATTTGCGGGGATGACTGAACAATAATTTTCAATTATATCACGTATTACCAGCTTATATAACCACATAGATCTAGTTACTGGTAATATTAAATGATTTATTCATGAATAACTATCCAATAAAACATAAGTTTTAAAGTAAACCATTGCCAGTTCATAAGGGCGAAACGAATGTTAATTAAGTTTCTTCAACAAATAGAGCATTGACTGCCATAGGATTCAAAACATGGACAACACAGTCTTAATCATTAGCAACTGAGCTACCATATTGTCTAAATTGATTTGCTCTAAATGTAAAAAAGCCATCGTTAGTGTTAGGAAAAGGGAGAGAGAAGTTTAGTTTAAATGAATGTTAAATTTTTGGTAACTTTCAAAATACGGTGGGAAGTGTTTTATTACATTTTTAATAAATAGAGCATCTAAACTTCCGACTGTATATGGGGTGAACCTCCCCAGTAGGGAACTGACATTGTTGAGTTGCTCCCGAACTGGAGTGGGCAGATTTAAATACTGTAAGTACGAGAAATGGGGATTGATACTAGATCAGTCATGTGATTACGGGGGAGTCTATCCAAACAATGGATCACATAGTTAGAGAGAGACTCTTGCACTTTTTCACGGAGTTATTAGCCAGCATAAACAGAATCAGTGAGGCAAGTTCTTAAATGGTTTGCTGTATTTGACTCATCCTTGTGGTAGGAGATCACTGTACATTTTAATCCATAAACAACATGACTTTTGGATCTTGATATATTGCTCAATGGTGGCTGACGACAAACCTAACGATATAATATTTACTTTTTAAAAACTATTGAAATAACTATCTCAATTACTGTCCGTTGAATAAATAATTGCATGTCTAATTCCTGTTCAGAAGAAAAAAGTATATATTCATTGGAGTGTGATATGTCTTAAAATATTCAATTTAAATGAAGTAAGTTTGAATAAGTAATCAAAACTACCTAATTACAATCCCATGACAGAAATATTAAATCCTAATCAGTACTTTATTTTCAAATTTATGGAACAGAAAAATAATTTTCTTGTTAAATATCTACAAATATTGTCTTAGTTAGCATATTTACGTGTTAGAAATACATTACTTTGTGTATTTATCTGGTCTGAGGATGGTAATTGTAGTTGCCAAAATCGATAATCGTAATATTTGTACGTTTTTTTCCTGTAGAAAATTTGAGTTAAACGGACTTATCTTGCTATGAAAAAAACCATGTAATTAAAGAAAACAGTAATACATTCTAGAATATTTATTTTTGGAGCTTCACGTGAGAAAGAAGGTAAGTTTTTAAATGAGATCTTGAGCCATTTTTTATCCTACCCTCAGGTTATTTCTGTCTATTTCTGTTATAACGGTGTGTAAAGTGGAGTCAATAACATTTTTAGATATTAATTAATATACTAGTTAACATTATAATATTAATTAGTGGATTAATTATCAATCAAGTCAACCTCTTGGGTTGGTGATAAGGACGCCTGTCACTGACAGATCAGCCTGTCTAAACAATAGGCAATTAACAGGCTCACTTGAGATTGGCATAATTACATAGTTTGTAGAACTTCACAGTGTTCGAATCTAAGTGGAAAGCTTAAGTCGAAACAGCATTTCAACGATAAACTGTACGATGTATTTTTATTCTCACTAACCCTTGATCTAAGAAAAGGCAGTTATCTGATTTTTAGTGTTTAAAATAATTTAACGCAAATTTACATTCAATTCATGTTCAAAGCGCACAATTAAATACGTTCTCAAAGAGGGGGCCACAAATTAAATATTTTGTTGTCCTTTTAGGAATAAAAAGAATGTGCTAAATTCAACTTAATGAACTTAGAAGTGTTTTAAATATTGTGGATATAAAAACATTGGTTAGTAGAGTAGTTGGTTAAAGCCAAGCTTCTTAAAGGTTCTCAGTTCGATCCTAAAAAGAATCATAAAAAATGTTTAAAGTGGTCAGCTGAAATCATTAACTGTTCATATGACATTGGGCTATTAAAGTATGGCACTTTCCAATGAATTGCAACAATGGCTACTACATTCATTAATTTACATTTATCAAAATCAACTTGACGAACGGCGTTAAGAATTAATAAATAAACAACCTGTGTGTTTATTATTATAGATATATTATGGTTGCTTTGGTGATGGAAATATCTGAATAAATTGTTGAATTACAGAACATCATGTTTTTTACAACTTACTAAAAGCCTTGTGTTAATCATAATGTTGTTATCCTGTTAGTGTAAAATCCTGGACAATTTTTAATCACTTTAAAAAAATCACCCACTAGAATACCAATCTATGTATCCTGGCTTCCTTTATTCCAGTTACTGTAAGACAAAACATACATTATCTACCTACCCACTCATACAGGTACGTTGGTAATGACCCACCCATCCATACATGAAAGGAAGTAATGACGCTCACAATAACCACCCATAAACATATTGTGGTAATAAATATTACCAAGACAATTAATAAATTCATAAATATTTTTCATTAAATTAATAGAGAGTATAGTAAAATGATATCGGATGTGAAAACTACATTTAAAAAAACGATATCAAAGAAAATTAATGACAGACAAATATTTGATTTAGAAGCAATGACTGTCAAATTCAGAGACACATAAACCAATACCAAAATTCCAATAACCTCCTACCATTCACAGAGATTTATCCTTTGAAATTAATATGGAAGAAACATTCACTTCATTTGCTTGATTGTAAATATTATTCTTGTATATTAAAAATATTGGTTATCAAATTAAACTAAATTAAAACTATGACATTTTCCGAACTGAAAGGTGGTTGAGTTCCTCACTTGTAAAAAGAGTAAAATTGAAAATAACCCCTGTTTTACATCGAATAATTCATGGAAGGTGTGTCAATGAATAAATCCATTTACTATTATTTGTTAGTGAAAAAAAAAAAAAAAAAAAAACTGGATGGTTGAGTTGGAATCCACCTCCCACAGTCGTTTCCAGGTGCAAGATTCTCATTATTATGACATTGATAGTGGAGGTAATATGTGGGTGAATGAGTATGATGAGTGTAGATGAATTATGTAGTCATTGTTACTAAGGTCGATTGTTCCTTAGAAAGAGCCATTTATTAATAACCTAAAATCCAGGAACCGAAGGACCTACACACTTCTGTGGAATCTGAGCCACGTAGTATTGGTGTGATTTTCATCTAACTTACAAGTTCTTTCCCTACACAACATTTGGTCCATAACTACCACCCAACATGGACACCCCAGACTTCTCTAGTAGTGTCTACATCAATGTCAACTATTGTGTGGTATTAGAAGGTCCTAGCATACAACCAACAATCTCCACAACACTGTCCGTAAGTAGCTGGATTACAGCACTGCGCCACTAGTAGCAAGACCATCAGTAGCCCTGTGTATGAGTAGGGTTCATGTGAAGATTGCTAGAAGTCGTAACTCTCTCTTCAATAAGTCCTAGACTGAAAACAGTTAGAAAATATGAAAGTCATGAACCGTTTGTAAACCAAGTTTATTTTAGGTAAACTCGTAATTTGAAAATTCGCTATCATGCATTTTAACATTAGATTTTACACTATACAATATAATACAAAAAGATAAAGTTGTATTATTTAAGTTGGCACTAGTGGCGTAGTGTTGTAACCCAGGTACTTAGGGTCAAAGTGGTGAGGATATTGTAGGTGATGTGCTCTATGCTCGTTCCACTTATTACTAACATGGCATCCGCTCAATGGTTGCTCGGTCGGTGTGGATACTACTAGAGAAGTCTGGGGTGTCCATGTTGGGTGGCAGTCAGTGCCCGGGTATTGTACTGTATAAAGGACATAACTGAGTTTTAGGCTTTTAAATTAGTTGAACCTTCAGTCCAATACTACGTGGTTCAGATTCCACGTAAAACTGTACGTCTCTTAGTTGCCATTGCTATTGGGCTATTAATAACTGTCATAAGTCAAACTCAGTTACTAACTAGACTACAAAGGTAGCCCAAACTCATCCTATTGACATATAATCATTCATATTCACCATAAAGCACGCACAAAGTTGTGTCGGCTTCATATATCTGGGAATAATCTAAGAATATGACAACACGTTGTCCTTCACAAGCTGGCCTGAAATGGCCATAAGTATGTTAAAGTAATTACTTTATTAATTATTTTAACATACTTATGGCCGTACATAAGTATAATAGTTTATACTTATGGGCATACATTATTTATACTAGTTTATACTCATGGCCGTACATAAGTATACTAGTTTATACTTATGGCCGTACATTATTTATACTAGTTTATACTTATGGCCGTACATAAGTATACTAGTTTATACTTTTGGGCGTACATTATTTATACTAGTTTACTACATCTGAACAGTTTTGTTTGTAATCTATTCTCTTACAAAACAAACATCACAGTCTGGCTCTCTCTGCTATGAAATGGAAACCAATAACACAGCCCCCGCCTTCCTCAATCACCCCTGAACATCTTGGGGCAAACTTCCCTCCTAGAGCTTACAAATATCAATACCTCTCTTTCCCCCATTGAGACAGAACGGCTCTGAGTCGATCTCAACTTTAGTTATATGTTGGAGTTGGAATAAATAAATATCTTAGAATTTATTTGAGAAACATAGTATATACATTTTTATTAGATATATATCGTACGTATATGCTTTAGTTCTAATTTAATGACAACTAGTATAGACCTTAAAAGTTCCGTAATGAACATGATATTTCATGGTTTTTTAAAAACTAGTCAATAGGAATCCCACAAACGCAAATCTATATAAATACACATAAAAAAGAAGAATATTTTTTCATTCAAACTATATATGTATCATTAGAATTTTAAAGTTTTCTCCCCTAAACACACATATAACGTCCATTTTTTCCTACAACAAATAACAACTGTCATATTTAACAAACAAGTTATGTTAGGTTATGATGGTTAGTTAGGTTAGGATAGCAATACGTATTCACGGTAAACACGGTAAACTTAACTAAAGTTTTTAAAAATATCATTTTTCTTATAAACAATTCAATGTAATACTCGTGTTAATTATTAAAAACATAAAAATGATGTAATATACATAGTATTTTGTGTAACATTTTGTCACAAATCGGCATTTTCATCTTAAAATTTCTATGGATTCGTCTTCGAAGGTATGAAACTATTTGAAAATAAATATGGTGGGATTCCTATCTTACTAATATGTAAAAATATAACGGTGTCGTGTGTGTGTGTGTGTGTGTGTGTGTGTGTGTGTGTGTGTGTGTGTGTGTGTGTGTGTGTGTGTGTGTGTGTGTGTGTGTGTGTGCGCGCGCGCGCGCGCGTGTGCGCGCGTGTGCGTGCGTGCGTGCGTGCGTGCGCGCGTGCGCGTGTGCGTGTGCGTGTGCGTGTGTGTTTACTTAATCTCGCAAAACGACTCGACCCATTCAGCTGACATTTTGAATGCCCATTCTTAGGGTCATTTTATTTTGAAATTCCATCAGAGCACCACCTTAGGGGCTGTAAGAAGTATAAACGCAACCCCTATGGCAATACCAATTTGAAAATTGTTTATAATAGTTTCATCAATCAGCTGTTGGAATAAACAAACAACTTACATAGTTCTGAAGTAAATACCGCACCAAACCTAACCACAACGCACTTTTGCGCTCACGTGTTTCAAGCGGAAGGAACCTGCACATTTTCACAAAGAGAAACAAAGCTGTATATTATATAATTATATTTTATAAAATTTTCTATTTTATAAACATGATCATATTGAAAATCGTTTAAGTTAACTTATTTCACCCATGTTTTGTATTACTGAACGCAATAAGCACAATATAATCCAATGTAAATCCCGTACGAAGGTCGAATACTGAGCTAGTATTCCTTATTTACATTTAATTATGATTTTTTAACACTATTATATAAATGTTAGTGAAACTAGGAACATTTTTAAAGCTATAGAATTTTTTTTCCGAGAAAACAGCCAAAAGGAAAATTCAGATTCATGCGATTAGATATAAAATTAATAATGTATGTTATAATTATCAATTGTGATAACTAAAATTTATATGTTTATAAATTTACTTATAAAAATTCTCGTTATGTCGTTTGTATTGGGACAACAATTACTGGGTGCTACTCTTATAGAAAAAGTTTACATTTTTTAAAATTACTTTATTATTGGTTTATCGGGTCTCAATTAAATATTAGATTTAAATGATATATGGCCACTTGTTAACATCACCGAACGATCTCGGTTAGATATAGAATATTTATATTTTACTAATTTTTGCATCACTACATTTGTTTTGCTTTCCAGGATTAATTCCCTCACACCGTTCATTATTAAACATAAGACGACGATCGTCAAGATATGGGCGAATATGAGGGGAAAATGAGTGTGATGAGTGTAGTTGAACGAGTGTAGTCATTGTTACTAACTAAGGTAGGGCAACTAAGGGACCTACAGCTTTACGTGGAATCCGAACAACTTAGTGTTGGTCTGATGTTCAGCTAACTGACAAGCCTTAAACTCAGTTCTCTTCCCTACACAACATCCGAACCTTAACTCTTGACTACAAGCCAACATGTTGCTTCTACACATGGACTACACTGGGCTGACTTCTATAGTAGTATCCACATCCAGAAAGGACGGTCATCGTAAGAAAAAAAAAACATTGATGTTTTTACAATTGTAATACATCGATGTTTCAATTGACATCAAACATCGGCTATCGGAGCTGACATCTACTTACTACAGGACGTACATTAAGTCACGCAACGGATTAATATTTTCTGAACGATTAAATATAAAGCAATAACACTTGGTACATATTTACCATCTAAAAATCTACTTTATAAGAACCAACAATTTTCTCCCATATCAGGGGGACTTACCTTTAAGAAGACCATCTTAAAAGAGATTATAAGTCGAGTAGTACATCAAAATAAAGGTCTCTATTAGTCTAAAAAAAGGTTCATCGTTAAAAATAACGCTGGTTTACACTTGTATAATTGTACAGGGTAGGTCCTGTTGTAAATGGCTTATTATTCTTTTTTTGGTTAAAATTGGGGAGTTAAACTTTATAAAGGCATTTTGAACATTTTTTTCGGGTAATTATTTACTCTTCACATAAAATAGTGGACGGTCGATAATTTTGACAAAAATTGTACGAGCAAGCATAGGACTAGATGTATGATCGGTTCTCTTAATACCGACATGGTTGTCTGCTCAATGGTTTCTATCAACGAGGACACTACTACAGAAGTCTAGGGTGTCTTTGTTGGATGGTAGTTAAGGTTAAGTTGTTGTGTAGGTAACATAACTGAATAAGTTATGTGAAAATAAGTTAGGCTTGTCAGTTAGCTGAAAATCAGACTTTCTTTTATTTTTGGTTGGAATAATTATATTATTTTAGACCACAAAAAGCTCCATTGCAAAAACATTAAAGGACCAATTGTACGCCATTGAGTAAGCTTGTACATTCTGCTCTACTTAACTGGCCAAACATTTTATACTAACTCAACTTCCCGTGTAATCCTAGCTTTCTAGAGCCAATCTACCACCCATCATAGTCACCATCATCTCTTAAGATAGCGGTGTTTCATTTATCTTCAGTAATATGCGTGACTTGGCGGTTCAATGTAGTATGATAACACGGAAACGTGCCTCACATGCCACGGAAACGGGGTGTTACACGCAACGTTAATCAAACCTACACACACGCGAGGTCAGTGTTACAATGATACAGCACCTGCAAGGTAGACATCGACCAGATAAGATTATATATCAAGTTGGTTGGTCAGTAAAGTACATGGTTAAATCCCAGTTTCATAAGCGAAATGTTCTTAGTCCAATCCCAAATCAGAGTAAACAATTATAAGTTAGCACGGGCTGGTAACTTCATGTGGAACAAATTAGTGACACGTTCTAAGGAATTTACTGTTCATTAGTAAGACGCCGATCACAGAGATATGGGCGAATATGAGGGGCTAATGAATGTGATGAGTGAAGATAAACGAGTGTAGTCACTGTTACTAACTAAGGCCGACTGTTCCTCAGAAAGAGATATTTATTAGTGATTCAATAGCCAGGGAAACTACGGGACCTGCAGCTTTACGTGGAATCCAAACCACGTAGTATCGTACAAAATTTCAGCTCTCTATCTACATGGGAAGTTGGAGAACTAGTGATGAGTGAGTGAGTGAGCTTGCCAGGGTTTCGTCTTGTATATACACAGTATAAGATATAAGTTTACCAAGGTAGTTTCAGACATCTCTATTGTGAGTTAGAAAGTATTGTAAACACATATTTTGCATATATTTGTCTCCTGATCATTGCCTAGCTTCGCGTACATTTCCTCTACGTCTAGTAGACTAGGGAGCACTATGATTACTAATTCTTAGAGAAGTACAGTTACACGTTAATATTTTCTTAACACAGTATAAAGGCATAAACAAAAACTAATTTTGTATGTTTTATTGCACATTATTAACATAAATACTCGTATTATCTATAATGTAAGTTATGAGTTTATAATACATAGCATACTTTAAAGTATAAAATGCGTACCACTTGAAAATCTTGGTGGTAATTCGTAAATCAGGATCGTGTCTCGGTCTTAACGTCTCAGACTCACGTTATTAAATTCCGTGAGAAGTTATTATTGCTTTTCTGGGTACTTCGGGTCTAATCCATTTAATTTGGTTTACCCAAAGTTCTTTCTTTATCTTGATTTTTATCCTCTACTTATTTAGGCTTTACCTTGATTATCAGTATCTTGTCACACTATCTCAATATGTTTCTTTTAATTAAAAACATATAACATAACATATACAAAAGATACATCTTCATCGCAATTTATTTAATTATAAAAGTGTACGATATAAAGCCACGGATATTTAGGTATTTGAGTTTGATCTCCCAAGGTCATATATAATCTGCTATATGGAGGGGTCAGAGCAACAACCAACCAAGTCCAAAATTTTGATTTTTGTAGTTTGCTATGGTAACGTGTGTCTAAAATCGAGTTCTATTCAGTGCAATAACAAACCAAGTCCAAAGTTCAATAATTTGCCACCAGAATGCGTTAGTTTGTTGATGCTCTGACAGGCTGCAACAAAGTTTCAGAGCAACAACGAACCACGTCCATTTGAGGTTATGTTGATGTTGTTATCGTCTGTTTGGATTGTTTTTGAAGCATTAAAATGACTTCTGATAGTGACTAGAGTCCAGGAAGTGATGAAGGTAAGATTTATAACATTTATTACAACCTAGAATCCTTATTAGTTAAATGGTATTTATTTGGTTTTGAATAAATTCTAGCTATGTAACTTATTTTTTGGGGCAACAACAAGAAGCTAATTTTTAGGTTAGTTTCCAAGCCAAGTACTTTTCCAAGGGTTAGGAAATATTATGTAGGCTACTGGTTTTGTTTTGACATAGATCATGGTAAAATAAAAAAAAATATTTTATCAAGTTTTGATTAGCTTTAATCTAGATGACTTAATTTACTATGGCTATGGCCATTCATTGACTTCATTTTGTTAGATGTGTTGGTTAGGTTTAGGTAGTAGCCCAAAACATTCATCATTAGAAACTCGTATGTTGCTATAAAATTCTTTTGTTCTAGATTCCGAATTTGAAGACAATATTTTGAAAGGTCTACCTAGGCACTTAGTCTGCAATCGAGAACCATCTGCAAAATGGGTTCGCATGCCTAGTCCCTCTTCAGAACCACAGGCTTCTACCTCAAATGCGCCTCACTATGCAATCCAACAAGGAGGAGAAGGTAAGCCTTTAAGTATTACATCAGACCCATACAATGTGCAATACTGTTAACCTAACTATAATTTAGCACAGTCAATTTAATCATAAGAAAAAGGCAAATCTCGTAAACTTGCAAACGCGCATCCATCGCTAATCTTTTATAGTTTGTTTAGTACCCCTTGAGGTAATTTACACCCAAGTCTGTAAGACTGAAACGCCTGTGACACTCCCATGTTATCCAAAAAAATTGGATATTAGGCATTCTTTATATTTTTCTTTAAAAATCACCTTAAAGAAAGCGTGTGTTACTGTTTTTTTTAACAAGTTACTGTCTTTTTTAGGTCAACCTAGTAGTAACAATGGGGAACTTGAAATACCACAACATGATGGTGAAGCCCCCAGACAAATCGAGTCACAACGTGATGGTACAGAACCTGAAATTATACAGCATGATATTGAAGGTCCTGGTAATCTTCTGCTTGAGGAAACGCAGGAAAACACCGTACCTAATCCTGAAGGTAAGCCTACAAGTAAATAATCAAAAGCCATTATTTAAAAAAATACCCCTATGAATAGTTATTATTTATGGGTTTGGTGTGCAAATTAAATATTTTCATGTTCATTATTCGGGATTTCTCTAACAGTTTTGTTTCTGTTTCAGAAATCCCAAATAATGAAAATCGAGGGAGGAAAAGGACAAGAAAAGAGGAGGATTAGCAAAGGAATCAAAGAAAAAGGTGCAAAAATCAAGAAAAGTCCTACACTTCTACTCGAAATAAAAATGTTCCTGAGCTATCGTTCAGCCCTCATTGTCAATGTCTCAGAAAGTGCCCAGAGAAGTTTTCCTCCCCAAATGTTTTAAAGAAGTTTTTTGAGACGTTTTGGGAGTTGGGAGATTACTCCAAACAAAATGCTTTGTTAAGGGGCTTCGTAAAGAAGTCATTGCCGGCTAGGGCTCGACCTAGAGATGGTAGTGGGTATCGAAAAACAACAATCTTCAGTTATTTCATTCCTGATGGGAAAGAAGACATAAGAGTTTGCAAAAACTTTTTCCTAAGTTCCTTGAAAATTGGATGGTCACGGCCTTAGTAAGGAGGAGGCATTTGATATTATTGACAACAGAGGAAAAAGCCCAGCTTGGTATAAAATAGATGATACTGATGTGGTGAACCATATTAAATCCTTTCCTTGCTACCAAAGCCTTTACACAAGAAGTGACAATAAAAACAAAAAGTATCTGAGCAGCGACTTGAACATAAGGAAAATGTATGACCTATACCTGAAAATGTGTTCTGAAGAAAACAAAGAACCAGTAAAAATGAAGTACTACTACAATGTTTTATCAAATAAATTTAACTTACATTTTAAGCCCCCAGCAAAAGACACATGTAAAACATGTGATGAACTAGAACTAAAAATAAAAACAGAAAATGATGAAGGTAAAAAAGAGGAACTCAAAACAAGTAAAGAAGCACACTTAGCTCTTGCCGAAACAGCTAGAAATAAATTAAAAGATCTCAGTTCAAATGTAAAGGAACAACTGGCACTCAGTCAAAAAGATGACGTTCCCCCACCTAAAGATTTGTATGTTTGTACTTTCGATTTACAAAAAGCATTGCCCTTTCCAAAACTGACTACGTCGGTGGCATACTACAGAAGGAACATGTACGTTTACAATTTCGGAGTTCATTGTTTCAATGATTCCACCGCTCATATTTATACATACGACGAAAAAGAAGGAGGAAGGGGTGCTGAGGACATATCCAGCTGTTTGGGGAAACACATCATAGAAAATGCTAAGGAATATGAAAGTATAACAATATTTTCAGACAGCTGTGGCGGCCAGAACCGTAATATTAAGATCTGTCTATATATGTTAAAGCTAGTAAACGGCCCAGAAATAACCGCCGAAAACATTTATCTCATGTACATGGTGCCAGGTCACTCGTACCTACCAAATGACACTGACTTTGGCATGATTGAGAGGGCAAGTCAGAAAAACCACCAATTGTACGTTCCAGAAGACTGGTTTGAAGTGATAAAATCAGCAAAACGCAAAAATCCGTGTTTCGTGGTCCACCAAATGAAAAGAGAAGAATTTTTAAGTACCAAAGAACTTGAAGAAAGTGTGGAATATCGAAAAAAGGGAACTGACGGGGAACCTGTCAATTGGTTAAACATATGATGGATAAGACTTGTTAAAGGAGAACCTTTTACAGTGTTCTTCAAAACACTCACTGTGTGAGGAAGAACCTTTCAGACAGTTGGACTTAAAGCATTACGCTCCTACCAAACCAAGAAAAAATTCAAAAATTCAAAAAGGATTGAACTTACAATCACTTTCTGAAGTACAACAGAGCCCTCTCTATCCAAACCGCAGACCGGTCACACAAGCGAAAAAAGATGATATGCAATCTCTTTTTCCTTACATACCCCCACCCACCACCGATACTTTAAGAACTTACCTGTTGAAGTCACTACAAGAAGAAGAAGTTTAGAAGTAGATGAGGAGGCTGATGAAGAAAATGATGAAATTGTTTACCTGTAACTTAGTTTTTACAACCTGTTACTTTGTTTTGACCTGTAAAAGTGGTTCTGTAATAAATAAGAATGTTTTATCTCGACTAAAAATACTGACTGTTCATTTAATCAATTATTCCCTGTCACTATGACAATGTAGTTTATTCGATTTTCACCATGACAATGTAATGAAAATGTGTTGTTTTGTCAGATTTAACTTTTGTGGAGTTGGTTAAATACTGCAGAGTCAAAAAATGGAAAACGTTCAGTGCAACAATCAACCAAGTCCACGAAAAAAAGTTTGCTTTGTAATAAAATATATATATACTTTTTTTTTACTTTTCCTGCACTAAAAGTTTTTTATGTATTTCAACTACATTAATAAAAAAATTTTTTTAATGGTTAAAGATTGTCAAAGTTATGAATTTTGAACTTTAACTCAATTTTTCTCAGTTTTTACTTTTTTGGACTTGATTGGTTGTTGCTCTGACCCCTCCATATATGAGAGAGAGAGAGGGAGGGAAAGGGAGGGAGAGGGAGGGAGAGGGAGAGGGAAGGAGAGGGAGAGGGAGAGAGAGACAGCGAGAGAGAGAGAGAGAGAGAGAGAGAGAGAGAGAGAGAGAGTGAGAGAGAGAGAGAGAGAGAGAGAGAGAGAGAGAGAGAGAGAGAGAGAGAGAGAGAGAGAGAGAGAGAGAGAGAGAGAGAGAGAGAGAGAGAGAGAGAGAGAGAGAGAGAGAGAGAGAGAGAGAGAGAGAGAGAGAGAGAGAGAGAGAGAGAGAGAGAGAGAGAGAGAGAGAGAAGAGAGAGAGAGAGAGAGAGAGAGAGAGAGAGAGAGAGAGAGAGAGAGAGAGAGAGAGAGAGAGAGAGAGAGAGAGAGAGAGAGAGAGAGAGAGAGAGAGAGAGAGAGAGAGAGAGAGAGAGAGAGAGAGAGAGAGAGAGAGAGAGAGAGAGAGAGAGAGAGAGAGAGAGAGAGAGAGAGAGAGAGAGAGAGAGAGAGAGAGAGAGAGAGAGAGAGAGAGAGAGAGAGAGAGAGAGAGAGAGAGAGAGAGAGAGAGAGAGAGAGAGAGAGAGAGAGAGAGAGAGAGAGAGAGAGAGAGAGAGAGAGAGAGAGAGAGAGAGAGAGAGAGAGAGAGAGAGAGAGAGAGAGAGAGAGAGAGAGAGAGAGAGAGAGAGAGAGAGAGAGAGAGAGAGAGAGAGAGAGAGAGAGAGAGAGAGAGAGAGAGAGAGAGAGAGAGAGAGAGAGAGAGAGAGAGAGAGAGAGAGAGAGAGAGAGAGAGAGAGAGAGAGAGAGAGGAGAGAGAGAGAGAGAGAGAGAGAGAGAGAGAGAGAGAGAGAGAGAGAGAGAGAGAGAGAGAGAGAGAGAGAGAGAGAGAGAGAGAGAGAGAGAGAGAGAGAGAGCGAGCTATTTAACCTATCGCTTGAAATCCTCTCAACACTATGTCCCCAAGTAGCTGGATTACATCATTACACTACTAGTATCAATAGAAAGTATCACTAACTTTGTTTTAAAGGAAAAATCTTAGGGCAGGTCTTTTATTTTCGGGACAGTTTTTCTTATTCAATGAGTTAAATATGTAATCATTCTTTTTTTATATAACTAAAGTTTAGTGAATTGTCTAAGTATGTAACTTATACGTTGAAAATCAGCTGTTTAGTAACAAAGTAAACTATGCAAGTTTCACATTCATAATTTTATATATTTTCTTCGGTATAATTTATAGTAATGTTAACATTTTAAGTAATAGACTTTTGTTTAGGTTTTATTTATTTAAAATTAAAATGTTTACACTGTTTGTTGTTGTATAATGCAACATTGAAAAGAGAACATATAATTCCAAAAGTCAACGAATAAATTCATTCACTTAATCCTACGCAATAAATTAGTAAATGAATCTAATATTAGTATTTTTTACTACCAATTTTTTTATTAATACTAGATTAATGAATAAATGGTCCTAAAGAATTGGCACAAACTTTCCCTTATAATAAGGACTAAAAAATCATAACTTTGAAAATTACTGGTTTGATTCCCAAATATATTTTTTTGCCATAACTCAAAAACTAGTCAAGTTATAGACATGCGGTCTTTACTAAAATATTTTAAATTGTAATTCACACCTTTTCTGAAACTTTAATTACAATCGTTAGAGCTGTTTTTGAGAAAATTACATTTTTATGTGTTTTTGGCCATACAAATAAAAAAAAAAAAAAAAGAAAACTTCAAAAAAGTGAAAAAAGTGAATATATTGTCGATATATATTGAATATTTATAGATGTATTTTCGTAAATATAGATGTATTTACGCCTACATACAACATTTCATTATAATATATCGTTCTCTAGCGAACTGCACATACACACAGAATTTTGTTTGCACAAACATACAGACAAACAATTTTTTTTTTTTGGTTCAGGGGACCCTAAAATGGATTTTTAGACCAACTTGTAAACAATATTTTTTTATGATCACAATACTTTTTTATGCTAACGCTTATGGGAGAAAGTAAAAAGAGGCAGGTTCCTTTCTTTTAAGTTATTTAAATGCAGTTTTTAACAAGTTCCACTAAATATATTAAATAACAGCTCTGATAATACGTCTATAAATTAAGTAAAGATGGATTCAAGTTTCAATACAATTCCGTTAGTGAGGAAAAGAGTCTTGATACACTATAACCGGGCTTGGTTCAGCTATTGTCGTCGCAAGATCCATGCTCTTTTCGTCTATTCAATTCTGTAAGCCCCTAAATCCATTGCTGGGCTCTGATTAAACCCATAAATTGGTTGTCTTGAAGACTGTATATTGCCTTTTCTACACTATCTTAGATTGTTTTCATAACATGTATAGTCATTGTAACCAAATTGTGAAATTGCAGCCAAGAAACAAATTAAGTTTCTATTAGAAATAAATTTATTTCTTTGAAAGGATTTTATGACATTGTAATTCTTTTTAATAAAAATAACACTAAATAGGTCCCTATTTATATTGAGTGTTATTATACATATAGCTAATAATCCAATACAAACGTACATATTCATAAAACAACTTATAACATTAGTTAGACTTTAATTAATAGAGTAAGAAAACTATTTATTTCAGTCATTAAAAATCGAAATTCTAAATAAACTATAGTGTAAGATTATAACTACAAATTATTATAAAAATATTTTCCAAAAACCTATTCAATGGAACATATATTTCACTGATGAAAAGACCAAGTATTCAATTGAATAACTTGAAACGTATGGTATGGCTAAATGTTTTGCAAAATTTAATTTAAGTTAATTACTCTCTCTACCCAGGAAAAATGAAAGAAAAATGCCATATTATTGAGCGACATTTTTTAAAAGTAAAATTTTTTTAATTTTATGCAAGATTTTTAGCAAGAGTTATCATGATCTCTTAAAGTTCGTGATAAGATTATACTAATAAAGTTTTAAAATCGTTATTTAAATAGTTACGGAACATATATCAATAAGAAGTCATATAATAAACAATGGCATGTGTATTATTAACTGCCATAGTTATTGACAGTGATGATAACAAACAATAGACTTGTTTCTTCCCAATAATTAAGTCATTACTGGACCATGCGGCTATCCATAATAGTGATACTGAGTCTCTGGCTCTCAGCCACCTCTGCGGAACATTGCGCCACAATCGAAGAGAAAGTAAGTATTATCAGTATTGTACTGTGTACTGGGATAGTCTTGTACAGTATTGTACTGTGTACTGGAGTAGTCTTGTACAGTATTGTACTGTGTACTGGAGTAGTCTTGTACAGTATTGTACTGTGTACTGGGGTAGTCTTGTACAGTATTGTACTGTGTACTGGAGTAGTCTTGTACAGTATTGCACTGTGTACTGGAGTAGTCTTGTACAGTATTGTACTGTGTACTGGGGTAGTCTTGTACAGTATTGTACTGTGTACTGGAGTAGTCTTGTACAGTATTGTACTGTGTACTGGAGTAGTCTTGTACAGTATTGTACTGTGTACTGGGGTAGTCTTGAACAGTATTGTACTGTGTACTGGAGTAGTCTTGTACAGTATTGTACTGTGTACTGGAGTAGTCTTGTACAGTATTGTACTGTGTACTGGGGTAGTCTTGTACAGTATTGTACTGTGTACTGGAGTAATCTTGTACAGTATTGTACTGTGTACTGGAGTAGTCTTGTACAGTATTGTACTGTGTACTGGGGTAGTCTTGTACAGTATTGTACTGTGTACTGGAGTAGTCTTGTACAGTATTGTACTGTGTACTGGAGTAGTCTTGTACAGTATTGTACTGTGTACTGGGGTAGTCTTGTACAGTATTGTACTGTGTACTGGAGTAGTCTTGTACAGTATTGTACTGTGTACTGGAGTAGTCTTGTACAGTATTGTACTGTGTACTGGGGTAGTCTTGTACAGTATTGTACTGTGTACTGGAGTAGTCTTGTACAGTATTGTACTGTGTACTGGAGTAGTCTTGTACAGTATTGTACTGTGTACTGGGGTAGTCTTGTACAGTATTGTACTGTGTACTGGAGTAGTCTTGTACAGTATTGTACTGTGTACTGGGGTAGTCTTGTACAGTATTGTACTGTGTACTGGAGTAGTCTTGTACAGTATTGTACTGTGTACTGGAGTAGTCTTGTACAGTATTGTACTGTGTACTGGGGTAGTCTTGTACAGTATTGTACTGTGTACTGGAGTAGTCTTGTACAGTATTGTACTGTGTACTGGAGTAGTCTTATGGCCACAACCGTCTATAATGGGCAATAAGAAGTGCCACTGCAAAGACAAAATTATTGTAGATTTTGTTAAATGCCTATCAATTACAGCAGACAGACAGCTGACAAGGAAATAACATATACATTCACTTCATAAAAGACTAAGACCATATGTTGTCATGATGAACAAGCTAGAAAACAAACTTAGTACAGCAGTAAAATATACTGTATACAAACATTTGTTTGAATATATTATGACGTATGGCATAAAAAAATGATGACCAGCAGCAGACACTCATAATAACATTATTACTAATAATCCAAACAAACGTTTGAAGACTATATAAAAACTAGCAGTGCATTTGGGGGCTTCGAACCCAAACCCCCGTCTTCTCAATTGATCACGGATGTTACTCAAGCTGATCGTGGTTGCTACCTAAGTTAAAATCATGTTTGTTTACCCAAACTGAACAAGGTTGATACCCAAGTTAAACATGGGTGCTATCAAAGTTAATCACGGTTGCTACCCAAGATGATCACGAGTGCTACTCAAGTTGATCACAGTTGGCTACCAAAGTTGATCACGGATGCAGCCCAAGCTAATCACGGTTGCTACCCAAGTTTACTACGGGTGACAACCAAGGCTGATAACACGTACTACGTACGTTGATCATGGTAGGTAATTGCTACCTAAGCTGATTACGGTTGTCACACTAGTTTATCACAGTTTCTAAGGCAAGCTGATCAGGGGCTACCAAAGTTGATCGCGAGTGGCTATCTAAGTTCACCCATAATTGGCTACCCAGTTGTTGATTAGGGGCTACTCAGGTTGATTACGACTGCTACTCAAGTTGATCATTGTTGGATACATTTTGTAATTAATAGATTTATTTAAGGTTTGTAAAAAGGTATTGAGCCTTATTTTTGTATTCTTAATAAAAATTTCTTCTTACATTAATGTTACAGTAATGTAACTTAACAAACGCAAATTTATTAAGATTATATTTTACATTTTATTTTAAAATTATTATTAATTTCAATTAACTTTCTCTGGTAGGAATGGTGTTCTGAATTGTTGTTATTTATCAAAATATTAAGCCTAGGAAGATAAGAATAGCATTGGGTTGATTTTAGTAAATTAATAACAGCTGTTTTTTAAATAAATAAACGTGTTTATTTTGTATATTTCACATTAACCTATGGATGCATTAAGAGTTTATCATCAGCTGCTAAACAAAAACAAATGAAATAAACATGTTTGAACTAGGCTAAGTAATACCATTGTGTGCTTGTACCAATAAATAGGTAGCGACGCAAGTAGTGTAATTGAGAATCTGTAAATAAATTCATTATTGTGATTTTAATTAATACATTTAAATCTACTGTTATTAGTTGTAAAAAGTCACTTGCCGAGGCCGAAGGCCGAGGTGTGTCAAGCGCAGCGAGAGTCGGGGTTGGCATGCAGAGCGTGCAGGGGTGTCCCCTTGTATAATATAATAAAATGATGATATATATTGTGTGTTACTTGATTGAACATGAGTTTAATGAATATTTAAATGTATTAATTAATTTATACTTCTTACACGTGGTTTTGGGTAATTAGCGTAAATAAAAATAGAATAAGAAATCTCCAGAGTGAAACTTTTATATTTCCTAAGCTAATAAAATATATTTTCCTATTTCAAAATAAACTTTAACGAAGTAATTTATTGAATGTTTTAGTTACAAAAGTGTTTGGTCGACAAGATGACTCAATGTCCGGATACGACGCCACCAGCAGCAAGGGCGCGAACACGGTCACAGCCGATACAACCACAGACGGTACAACCACAGACGGTACAACCACCGACGGTACAACCACCGACGGTACAACCACAGACGGTACAACCACCGACGGTACAACCGCCGATGCCAGGAACTGATAGACATAACATGTCAAGGAGAATAAGGGAACCAGCACAAATAGATCCAGGGTTGGTAACATTAATGCTGTCTAACCACAGAAAGCCAGCAATAATCATCAGTCGTCCGATAATAATAAGTAAATAGTCCATAAGCCTATGTATAACAAATAAGAATTAAACTTCCTCAACAATTAACAATCCAAGCCTACTACCATTTATCAAACTATCTTGTGTGTAAAGCAACAAACAAATTATTAAAAATATTCTCAGTTAATGCTAAGAATTTACTTATCTGTAATTTGAAAAAATTAAACTTAAAATTCCAATAATTTAATTTTTTATAAAATTAAGCAACGAAAGGCCTAATTTAATAATTAATTAACTTACTGGATTTTGTGATTAAATTGTTTCCAATTATAATATTTCCAATAATTAGAGCTTTTAAAAGTGATAATTTAACCAGTATAATTATAATTTAAATCGTAACTACTAATAACTACTAATAAGTAAATATTACTAAATTAACCAATAATATTTAGTTATTAATAATAAAGTTACTTATTAGTTATTTATACCTTTAAACCTCTTGCCTTAAACTAAGATTCAATACGCCTACATTGCTTTTAAAGTGAATTTTGTCTTAAAGAAAAAGATATCTTTCTTAAGGCCACAGCGAATGTCTAAGTGGCAATTATAAATATATTTAATCTAATGTACATCTTTATACATCTGTAGTAATAACTATAAGAGGCCGCTTAGAAAACGACTTTCTCAATGCACTTGTGCGAGTTAGATACAAAGAGTCGTGCAAGTGAGACAGAGAACTACTCTTCCACCACCATTTAATTATAAAGTAGTCATGGCAGCCAGAGCGTTAGGCTGCGTACTGACGGTGCAATATCAAGCCCCGCCCAATTTACGTCATTAGCAGCAGTGACACCATTGGCTAGTTTGATTAACACCAACGAATCAAGCTTTTAAAGATTAAATAAAATCATTATTTAACATTCAGATGATGATTAATAATAACAATAACAAAATTAATAATGATGTAAAGAATAAATAGCATTTAAACAAACTTGTAAAGTTCGTTACAGTTATTCTAAAGACTGTTAATAATTGACGGCGTAAGTTAGTTACGGCCGTGAAGCCAGGCAGCTCAGCGGTGAAAAGATTCCCCTCTGCCGCTGAAACCCCTACATGCACTAAATATAACACCCAGGTCGTTCTCTACCCGGCCCAATTATACTATGTTTATTCTAGAGAATTCGTGGGTACAAAAGGAGGGACTGACAAGTTGTTGGCCATGTCATCGCATGGTAAACTGAAGAAGTAACTACTCGACATATGTGCAACCACCCTCTTAGCACACTATGCCACCCACCCTCTTCAAAACAAATGTTGGGCCTATCGAGGGTGGGTGCGAAGGCACCGGAATCAAAATGACACAGAACAAAAAAAATTAACAAAATATGTGCATGAAATATAGTTTATCAAAAATAATTTTTTTTAATTCAAAGCGAACAAAGAAAAACATTGAACAATTAGGCGGTTGCTTGTTTTAGGGTTCATAAAATATTTTAGGCCTTACCAAACAAATAATCTAGCAAAAGATATGATAACACATACATCAAATAAGAACCAACAAAAATACAAGAATAACTTAGAAAATGATTAAAAATAATAAATGAATAACAAAACTACGTTAAAAAATCCACCTACATTACATATAAATATTAGAAACATACACAAGAGAATAAAAAATGAATTAATACTAAATATATGAAAACAGATATACTGTAGCAATAAAATAACAAATGATGAATTACATATTTACTAGCTGCAAGATCTCCGGGTCCTCGGGAAGGAAGATAGAGGTTGGCCAATTTGAAAAAATTACGGGCCGCTCCTAATGGGATAGCTAAAACAACAATTTCCGAGCACTCCGCTATTGAAGGGGGGGGGGATATAAATATGTGGAAAGAAAAATGAAATTAAAAAATATAAAAATAAAATCTAACTTTATTCCCACAAAAAACCCATCCTTAAACATAAGTCCACACGGTACAACTGTCCCACCCTAAAAATAAAAACAAAAAACTACACCGCACTTGTCTCCTAGAGAAGTATGTACCAGAAGGAGGCCAAAAGGGCCAAGAAGTAAAAAAGGGTGGAGGTCACTTACATGCTGAGGACTTGTCCTGGGGGAAGCTATCTCACAGTGGGGAAGGGGTAAGTAGGTAGCTCTCCCCTCTGGAACTAAAATTACATCCTTTTTAATTCTATAGATTTTAGGTAGTTAAAAGTTATAATTTCCTCGTAAGAACAATACGGTTAATTCAGCCGAACGGAACCTAGTAACATTACATTTGTACAATTAATTAATTGTACAAGTAATGTTATTAATATTAATTAGTAATAGTAATATTAATTAATTGTACATTGTAAAATTTAATTAAATTTTACAACAAAATTAATTAAAATTTAATTAAAATTAAATTGTAATTAATTGTAAAAGTAAGGTAGTTAATTAGGTTTGTAACCTAACCTAACCTAGTATAAATAAATTACAAACCACTAACACTCAAGACATTTAGAGGATTATTAAAATGGTGGTGAATGTATGGCTTCCAGCTTTACAAGTACGTTACCGATAGAGCTCACGTCACATTAAGATAGATAGGATACTGGAACTACCCTTCTATTGTTAGTGTTATGTGTATTACCTCGATATCGCCACTGTCCTCTGAGCCTGTTGACCCAACCAATTTTTGACCGAAGACGAATATCGACTGAAATAAAACCCACATACAGTTAATTCACAATTAATTGAATCCAAACAGTGTGTCTCTATATAAAATAGGCTACTTTTTAGAAGGGGGCGTTCAGTTTTACGGAAAACGCCAAAACATGGGTTTTATACCTAGAATCGGCCCGTAGTTAAGAAATTCTGTTGTACTGCAAAACTAAAAGTTGGATTTCATAAGTGATGAACTGTTCTGGCGGACTATTGGAAGTGATAAATTAAGAAGGGATAAGCTTAAACAGAATTAGTGAGGCTGGTCTTAAATGGCTTCATGGATTGGATTTATCTTTGTGATAGAAGATAACTTAATATTTTTATTAATATCACATAAATTTCGGACATTTTCTCAAGTATTCATCACAGCTTTTATGTATTTTTAAATTAATAAGTTATAACAGACAAGAAACCATACGCTCGCTATAAACACGATGATTTTTCTAAAATAAACTATTATTTTTGTATTTTTTACTCTTCAATATTTAACACTTAAAATTATATTGATGACGATTTTAAACTTTAGAACTCGTAACGTTGTACATATAAAGTTTGAAATAATTTTAAAGCTTGAATTATAATTACGCAAAATAATCTAACGTAACTAATTAAGAACGAGAATAAAAATATGGTGTAATCGATTCTTATATTTATTCAATATTTCTATTCATGTCAGATTTATTCAATTCATAGTTTTCTGCTTCATATGATATATATGACCCTCTCAGTAAACATTTTAATTCATTAAAGTTATTTAGTTCATAACAAATATTGAACAAAACGGAAATATGACCATGTGGATAAAAAAGCTTTTCTAAAAATTTTTTGATAAAGAGGGAAGGGTATATCTTAAATCGTAAATTGCCAGATAAATTTATAATGACAGGTGTTTTTATTAAGTTTTAAAAGTACATACAACGAGTCCCTTAATATAGTGAGAACTGCCAGCTTTACATAACTCTGCCTTTTTTTATTTTATAAAAGCTCTTTCACTACATTATTTTCTTTTGACATTCAAGCTATGAAAAGAAGGTTTTTGTGTGATATAGTTTGTATGTATTAATGTTTGTTAGTGATTTTTACTTATCTAGTAACGTTATGACTCACGTTAAAATTAATGAAACTTATTCATTATTCATCTCTAAGACGCCGATCGTAGAGATATGGGCGAATATGAGGCATGAATGAGTGTGATGAGTGTAGATGAACGAGTGTAGTCATTGTTACTATCTGAGTTCGACTTAGCTCAGAAAGGACTATTTATTAATAGCCCAATAGCCAGGGCAACTATGGGACCTACAGCTTTACGTGGAATCCGAACCACGTAGTGTTGGTCTGATTTTCAGCTAACTGACAAGTTTGACACTTAGTTCTCTTCTCCACACAACACCCGAACATTGACTACCATTCAACACGGACTCTCCAGACTTCTCTAGTAGTGTAGTTTGCACTTTGTGCAATACATGTGGATGACAACCATTGAGCGGACGCCGTGTTGATATTAAGAGAACCGAGCATGGAACCTATCGCCTACAATCTCCCAAACACTTTGTCCCCAAGTAGCTGAGTTACAGCACTGGGCCACCAATGCCGACATATTTAATTACATAGATTGAAAAACTATTTCACTATGCATACCATTAAGTAATTTAATATAGTTTCTTCCTGTTTTAGTCAGAACAATACGGATTCATTATCATAAGCAGGCAATTACATTACAAAGCATACATTTATATTATATCACATACTATGGAAATCAATCTTATATTAAAAACAAATATATCAGGAAGGAATATGTAAAGTTAAATAAGGAAGAAATATAAATTTGAGGGCAGACTTTTATTTTTTATCTAAACTTGATGATATTTTAATTATTATAAATACAGCATTAATTGAAGTAATTGAAGTCAGCATTAATGATTTTGTTGATAGTAAAATAAAGCCGATATCAAGCTGTAATAAGGTCCAGCTATATCATGACGAAGAGTCCCCGGAGAAATTATAGCTTGTGCATTCTTAGAATAGTTTATGAACCGTATCTGTTTAGCTTCGATAGCTAACTTATTATCATAAATTCTTTATTTATTTTATCACAGTTTCTACAAATTTACGTGTTTATGAAATAAACAATTAAATAAATAAAAACAATTAGTTATACATTTAGTAGGGTAATTTTTATCAATATAATTTGTGAGATTATATGCAGGAAATCTACATAATATACAGGGTAAAAATATTATTTAAATAACTCCACTAATTATACTGTAGGCTATAGATTTTTGTGATATTATATTAATATGATATTTACAAAATAATCATAGTTTTGGTGTTAAAGAAAGTATAGTTCATGTGTTTTTGGAGATTCTATGTTAGGATTCCTTCTATGGAGATTTCTTTTGTGTTAATAGCCTTTATCTTTTTCTAACTTAAAAGATGGGTTTGCAAAAAAATGTAAAAAAACAAATAAATTAAAATTAGGAAATAAACCATTGTATTTTTTGACAATCCTTCTCATACCTCACATGTTTTATATTCTCTTTATATTTCCAAAAGTTCTCTATAAATAAGACAATAACATCTCCAGCAAAGGCTGGTGTCTGGACTAGTAAGAGTACATACTCACAATATTGAATTATTTTAAAAATTATATATAGATTAAAGATTAATTTTAATTAATTATTTTAAAACACATATAACAATGATAAAGGTCAAAATAAAAATGTCTAAGATAAACTAGTAAATAACTGATTTACCCATTAGATCAGAGAAAATTGTTTATCATTTATTACTTATAATAATAAATATTTATTAGTAATCACTTAGGAGTTTTCATAAATTTGTCTTCACACACCTCGTTTTCATAAAGGAAGATCTATGACCAACTCTCTATAACATGTATGTCATGCAAACTGAGACGTTGTAATCATACTCAGAGGTATGTATTATTAGACAGGTATTCCTAAGACAATATATACTACATAGTATTCATCCAATACTAATCCTTCCCACTCATGAACGTGTTCTTTGGTGTAGATTGATAATACAAATATTGCTGAATAGTGATAGATTCTTTAGTTTTTATGTTTCAATTTTTGCTGTATCCAATATCTGACTTTCTTAGTTAATTTTTGATTCAACACGAAGTCTTCTTCCTTCGATTTTGGCCTACTATGGACCACGTGAAATAACTTATCATGATTGATTTTCTCTCTTCTTTCTTTCCTTCCAGTACTCTTTCATTCTTTCTCAATGCTGTTTCTTTCTCTCTTCCGTCCATTTTGCTCCTGTTTTATTTTTTGCCTTTTCTTGAAAACCCTGGAATCCTCTGATCTTCTTTCTGAATTCTTCTCTTCTCTCCACCTCTTCTCTATCTATTTCCATTTCTTCCATGTCTTTCCTGACCTCCTTGATCCATGTCATCTGTGTTTTGGGGTTTCTATCGAAGTAGTTGAATATTCTCTTCGTCAATCTTCCTTCGTCCATTCTTTTAATATGTCCGTAGAAGGTTACTCTTCTTCTTCTTATTGTGTCTGTTATTTTTTCTGTTTTTTTATAGATCTCTTTGTTGCTTCTCAGTTTCCATTTTCCATCTTCATATTTTAGTCCCAGGATTTTCCGATTCAACACGAAGTATTTATTTTTTTTTGACAAACACAAATGTTTTATATAACAGTGTTTGCTATTATTACTACCTTTCTTTAAGGTTGATGGATTTCAAAATTATTGATGTTTAGTCATGTTTATTCATTCAAATATATACTACTTAAAGAACAATTATGTGATTTAAGTTTTTATGTAAAACAATGCAAAACACTGTTCAGATTAAAAAAACAACTTTTTTTTTAAATCAAGCTAAAATATTAAATAATTTAAGTTATAATTGGCGTTTTATGCTGCAATTAAGCATTATTTACATTTATAAATAAATAAAGCAATAATAATGATTCGTAAAATGAATACTTTTTAGTTGATTTTCATGGGCGAGAACATTGCGATGACCCACCCACCCCAGAAATCTCGATTGAACCCTGAGACTTAGACTGTGTAGTCCAGAATCCTAGATACAAGCTGATACAACTAAGATCCATCAGCAAGATACAACTAAGCTGGTGGTTGGTACGATAGAGTAGGTCGGTCAAGGACCGTAGGTCAAAGATATGCAGTAGACAAATGGTTACATACAGACTGTTTTAGAACCCTACCAACATTTTGAGGTGTTGTTTCTGGGCTTAGATAGAATCTAAATATCACATTTAAATAATCCCCAAGTCCTCAGTAACTCACAAAGCCACAATTTCTTTTTCAAAAATTGTTCTTTCTCATAAACCGTACAACATAATTTTTTAAATTTTGTATAAACCTTAATAAAGTAAGGACAACCTGAGAAAACAATTTAAAAAATTTCTAAAGTAGAAATTCAAAATGGTGGCCATTCAAAATGTTCAAACAAGAACAAGTTTGAAACAGTAATCAAATAAAAACTGGAAAAAGTTATTTTAGACAATTTAAAGACAAACCTAACGATACATTATTTATTTAGATGGAATAAAAAATAAACGAGATATGACACTTTGTGGTTCATGGCAGTTTTTGCAAGAGGACATTTTGCTCAATTCCAAAAAACTGACTCTGAAAAGGCAATTAATTAATTTTTATTAGTTTCAATTTATTCAATATTTATTAACTAGTTAGGATTTATTATTATTTTGTTAATAAAAGTCAGGTTTAAAAAAATTCCTTTAGTATTGTCATTTCTAAATTTAACGAAAACGTAGGAAGAGTTTTATGGGAAACAACTAAGATTGTTTTAAGTAATATTCTTATTTTTAAAGAGGAAAAAAAATTTTATTAACTTATAAAATCATTATTAGGGGTTAGATGATTGTCACGTTGTTGTGTTCGCTGCGCACATTTACCTGTACCAACTGCCAAGCGCCACAAAAGTGTCATATCTCGTTTATTTTTCATTCGATCTAAATAAATTTTGTATCGTAAGATTTGTCTTTAAAATGTCTAAAAAAGTTATAATTGCAAAGGTTTTATCTGATTGTTATTTAAAAAGTTGTTCTTATTAGAAAGTTTTGGTTGGCTGTCATTTTGAATTCCTTCTTTACAACATTTTAAAACCTTTTTCACGGGTTGTCCTGACTCTTATTAAGGTGTGTAAACATTTTAAGTGTTTTATGGTTTATTTCAAGAAATATTTTTTGAAAAAACAAAATGGCGGCTATGTGACTAATCGATGACTTTAGGAAGATTTAAATGTGATATTTAGATTCTCTCTCAGCCCTCTAAATGTTGGTAGAGAGTTATGAAACACCCTGTTTAACGTATGAAAGGGGTAGGACAACCTTTTTTTGTAAATTTTTTTACAACCAACTTTTCCCTTTAGTAGATTATTTTTGCCTTATAAGTAACCAATGACTTCCAACTAATATTAAACTTTCTGCTACTTGAATAATGTTAGTTTACTCTGAGACTAATATTACTTATTTCATCACTAACATAAAATCGAACCTCAGAAAATAGACTTTCTTGTATCAGTCGAGTGGTTGGTTGATCTCAAAAACTGCTTATTATGTAAATTGACTTCGTTACACAGAGTATCGTTCATCTTGCCACCAGCACTTCCCACAGAGTACACAAATTTATCTCGATCACATCAAATCGATTTTCAGCCAAAGTTATGATGAAAGGAGTTTTGCCTTAACATAGTTGTTGCTGACTATATCAATTGAAAACTATTAAAATTTTAGTAAAGGATTTTTATTATAAATTTATGAGTTTAATTAAGATTATACGATACCTCGTATTTTGTGATGCCTCGTATTTTGTGATGCCTCGTATTTTGTGATGCCTCGTATTTTGTGATGCATCGTTTCCTTACGATAAAGTTGACGTAAAGTGACCTATACGAACATTTTTAACTGGAAAATTTGTTATACCCAATTGACTAAGAGGTGATACTATCCGTTAATTTTACAAGATATCTTGTCTACCTATTTTCACAATATCCACGACATTAAAAATGTTTTTTTTTTATTTTAGACTTACACTAAATTCATATTAATTTGTCTGGGAATGTTCTTATAGGTTTTTCTTTTAAGGATTTATTTTTAAATATGGACAAATTTTATTGAAACCACTGAAAATCATGGATATAAATTAGTATTTAAATGATAATCCAATTTGTATCATTACGGTGTCATTACCCATGGAGTAAATATCCCCTTCCGTTACCGTGGTGACGCAGCTCTGAAGATATTCCGTTAATACGTCCAAAATATCTTGCCCATATACTTTTCGAGCTTTCTCTTGAAAAGGCCAAAAGGAAACTCTTTTATCGTATACTAAAATTAAGTTTGGATAAACTTATGATAAAAAAGAAAATCACAAGGTAGTAAACAAAACAATATTGAGTGTTTTTGTTGTCTTGTTTTCAATAGTACAATAATAGTCCAGTGTGTGATACTACCAATCCACATTACCGAGGCCGAAGGCCGAGGTGACATGACTCTTGGTATTATTTTAAAAGTATTTAATACGCTTATATTTAATCATATAGTTCTGAATTATTTTAAATTTTAACATGAGTTATCATTTAAAACATCATGTTAAAATATTGTTTGAACCAAACTCTTTGAGTATGGTTGTAATGATCGTTCAAAAATTGATATAATTTAGTTAATTCATAATCTATACATGGCGTCTGCCAATGGTCGATATTGGTATGGACATTACTATAGAAGTCTGGTGTGTCCAAGTTGGGTGGTAGTCAGTGTCCGGATGTTGTGTAGGGGAGAGAACTGAGTATCAGACTCGTCAATTAGCTGAAAATAAGACCAAAACTACGTGGTTTGGATTCCACGTAAAGCTGTAGGTCCCTTAGTTGCCTTTATGAGGAGCAGTCGAACTCAGACTACACAGGTCACTATACACTTTACTGTGTATGTACCTGACAGTGCAGTGTGATAAGGGTAGTGCAACGACCCCATAACTCGTGCTATAGTGGTTGGTCAGCAGGTGAAATGCATTTCAACGTTAGACAAGCAGTTTAGTTTTGTTAGTAAAATTAAAACTTTCGAAATCTTGCACTTTCTAGATACTTATGAAAATATGATTTCTTGCTTTTAAAAAGAGGCATAAAATGATTTCATATTTCCCCAGAAACTTTGAATATGCGAACTTATACATCTTTCAAAACTTATATACAGTATAGGGTAAATAAATGAATTTGGTATGATCAAGTGAATTATGTACAAATTTGAAAGAGGGGCCTTTTTTGAGCCATGGAAACATAGTTTTTTACTAAAAGAAGGAAAACTCATTTATAAAAAAATTATTTTCATTGCACGTGTTTTTTTCTTTTTGTCTAAAAAAATTGGTTCTGCAATACAATTATGTTTTAAGCCTAAAAATGAACTTCGAACTTACCTAACCAGTTCTAACCTAGGCTAATCTGATGTAAACATAAAAAAGTAGTAATTTGCGTAAAAATTGGGTGCTTAGCCTTCGCAACGCTGTTTTTTTAGCTGCTCATTAATTTTATTTTCAGTGTGCATTTGGGGCAGAAATAAATTTTCCGCGATATCTGAGAAATTATTGATGTAGATCAAAGTAATTTTCAAAATCATGTTCAGCGTAAACACCTCATAAAAATTAAGTAGTACGGATAAATCACGCTAAATAAAGGAAGTATAACGAAAAATATGATTAACAATAACATTGATTTTTAGATTTTGTTAAAAAATACTCTTTCGTGATTACAAACTATTTCCCCAGAAAACATAGGCCTCATTCTACCTAAAGGTGATGAAAAGTAAACATTGGTGGAGTGTAGAGAAATTATTACCATACCACTAATTGTTATACTACTAATAACATGAAGCAATTAACTATAAAACTAATGTTTGGTTTAAATGTTTTATTTTTTTAATTCTGATACTATTTGGAGAACGTTGTTTTTATTTATTTGCTCAGCTCCCTTAGTATCATTGACGTACTGTGCTGATTAATATTTTTATTACTTCAAAAATTTTCATTTTATTATTTGAAATTGAATACAATTATGTTTATTATACGTTAAACTAAAAATTTAATGAATAAAAATGTTTCAAAGATTTATAATTTTATATTAATGATATTAGTTGTAAAATTCAACTACAAATATACTACAATTGGCTGTGCCAGCCTTAAAAGCTACATGTAAAAAGTAAATTGAATAATAGTTACTATCTAAACCTTTTGGATTTAAAAAAAATCATGTCACTACCCTTTGAGAAGGGACCTCAAGTTTCAGCTCACTTTAACAACCGTAATTTTAAAAGACCCATGAAAGTATTTCAAAATTCCACTAAACCCTTGTGACAACCATAAAAACATTGATTTTATTTATGAGTCTAACATTCGTTTGCATGACTATAGAAGTTATATAGATTTAAAATTATTCATTAGAAAAACATTGAACAATAGATATATATTTCCACCAGCTGACAGTCTTTGCTTCGCTCCTGAGTGGTAGAAAATAATCTAGATAACCATTCCTCCGTGGTTCTCTCTAAACCATCACATCAATATAAAAGCTCAGCCGTATAGAGAACAAAGTTTTGTAGTTTAGAAAACCCTGTAAGTCTGCTGTAGGGGGGTGCAAAGTAATGAAATCATGTGATAGTTAAGTATAAATTATATTAAACATTTCACAATTAAAACAAAATTAATCAGCCAAACTTTTGTCACAACTATGTTTTTTGTATCAGCTATTTGAAATAAATTAATAAATAAAATGAATGCCAATGTTATTTTAATGAAAAGAAAGGAAACATTGCGGGACTGTTTCTATTCCTTAGGAATGGAATTTTTAGTCATTCTTTTATAGTGAGTCTCTATGACACAAAAACGAACTTCTCTCAAGATTTCATTATCATGTCCAGTGGTTTTGGAGATTTCGAGATGAGTGAGTAAATAGGTTTTTTAAATTTTTATATTAAGATTAAGACAACGATTTTTCTTTTAATTTTATTTTTCAACATATGAAATTAAGTTTTCAATCTAATTCATATTTACTACGTTCACATGCTGCTGTTTCCTTTAGCGTTCAATGCTAAAACATTATAACTTAACTTATTTTTTTAGAAGATTTTTGGACAGTGATTTTGATTTGTATAATTTCTTTATTTATTCATTCTTTATGATGATGATCATTAATAAATGGTCAAATATGGGTGCCTAATAAGTGTGATGAGTGTAGATGAGTAAAAGTAGTAATTGTTACAAACTAAATTAAAAGTGTCATGAATTAATAGCACAACGAAAAAATAACAGTGAGGTTATCACCTAACCTCCTTCAAAATAACAGTGAGGTTATCACCTAACCTCCTTCAAAATAACAGTGAGGTTATCACCTAACCTCCTTCAAAATAACAGTGAGGTTATCACCTAACCTCCTTCAAAATAACAGTGAGGTTATCACCTAACCTCCTTCAAAATAACAGTGAGGTTATCACCTAACCTCCTTCAAAATAACAGTGAGGTTATCATCTAACCTCCTTCAAAATAACAGTGAGGTTATCACCTAACCTCATTCAAAATAACAGTGAGGTTATCACCTAACCTCCTTCAAAATAACAGTGAGGTTATCACCTAACCTCCTTCAAAATAACAGTGAGGTTATCACCTAACCTCCTTCAAAATAACAGTGAGGTTATCACCTAACCTCCTTCAAAATAACAGTGAGGTTATCACCTAACCTCCTTCAAAATAACAGTGAGGTTATCACCTAACCTCCTTCAAAATCTGTAATGACCATAATCGGTATAGAAGTGAGAACTTTAAGATTTTGAAATTAGGTCTCAACCAAATACGCTAACTACCAATTGTTTCTTAATCCTTATTAGAGGAGTAGTTCTCTATCTCACTCCTACCAATCAGTGTATCTCTCTCACACATGTGCTTTCCTTTTTAGCTCTACTGCCTATGAGATTTTTCTTATATATTTAACTAAGAACATTTGAATAGTGTTAGTTTGAAATAATTTGATTATCTTAAAAATACATTTTCCTTCCTACGCCAGTAGAGTGTTTTACTAAGCCTACAAACGTTTATAAGGGACAACGATCCAAATCGTTTCAGAAAATTTTAAAAGACGTTCCCGGTCAACTTAATATTCACTTAACTAACAAGCTGTATGGGGAAAACTATGTAAATTATGTCTAACAAACTAATGAAAATGAAATGAAATACGTCTTTATTTAATCAGGCGAAGTTGGGACTAGAAAGTCCCTTCTTCCACTTAATCTGAATAATAATAACAACCCTACCTACTAAGGATAGTGTTCGTGAAAAGGGTCAATGTAGTGGCACTCTTGGAAATTCATAGTCAATAAACAGCTGATTCCCTCACAGAGGGTTTATGCCCCCTAAACTCCGAGTCTTGATGGGGCTTTGACTATTGATAGATATGTGATAATTGATAGTTCTAATCTAGTAGGTGGTACGTTATACAAATATAAGTGTAGTTATTTAGAACGGGGACCTTGTCAGTTTGTTAGGTGACTTTTTTTCATAGTAGATACACAGCTATTAAACAAGAATATGATCTTTTTCAGTTGAAAAGCTGGAAAATTACAAATATGAGTAAATATTTTCTGTAAATGTAGCGATGTGGGTACTCAACAATCGCACTATTGTGCGGAGTTTTTTTTCCATATTACGAATATGACACTGTCTTTGCTTGCAATCGCACCATTACCATGAACGTTAGCATCGTAACTGGACCGGTCGGTAAGGTTATGTTTCACAAGGATAAGGGTAAGTTTGGTGTTGTTAAGTTAGGTTAGGTTTGGGTTTGTAAGGTTAGGTAGGTTGAAATAGGTTAACTAGACATAACCTAACCAAATATAACATAACCTAAACATACCTAACATAACCTTACAAAACCTAACATAACCAAAACAAGCATAACATATCTTAACTAAACCTAACCTATGAATACCCAATCTAAACCTATTCTAACTGAACGTAACATAACTGAAATCGGCACACTTCTTGCGCTAGAGTAAAAAAGCCTTGACATATTTGCGATCAGTGTAAAGTTCCACATAATTTGAGTACCCACATCGCTATATTTATGAAATATAATTTTTTTCCGTTTTTCAGTTGAGAAAAACAATCATCTTTTTTTCCATAGGTATGTATCCACTATGAAAAAAATTCAGCCAAAAAGTCGACACCACCTCTGTTCTATAGAATTACCAATATTAGCTTTTCCGCTGTTTGAAGTAATGAATTTTCATTACTTAGTGATTTTTAATTTTTATTTTGTCATGTATACAATTGTAAAGAGGATAAGGGTAGTTGAGATGTGTATATTAGGTAGACATATATTTAAACACTATGCATGTTGTGTAACCCTATTTAATAGTTTAATATGTTATATATTTATTTTATGTTAGGTTAAATTATATTAAGAATGACTTGGCAATATATAGCTGCAATTATGACTTTGTCAATGCTGTAAAGTTTAATGGCAATAAAGGATTATTATTATTATTATTATTATTATTATTATTATTATTATTATTATTATTATTATTATTATTATTATTATTATTATTATTATTATAACATTAGGGGAGTATTATACATGTTAATCGATGTATTACATGCACTAAACCAAGAAACCACAACATTTAAAGTCTACTAATGATAAATAAGAACATAAGGAAGTAACTCGCAGCCATATAGTTTCAGAAACCGCCACATGTATCGCTGGAAACGACAGTTTTATACATTATTTAGCAGCAATTCTCTGAGTGACCGTTTGTTTCAACTACTTCACACATCCATCCCATTTTTGTACGCCCACTTCACTGCAGACCATTAACTAAGAAATAAAGAAGTTTAAAGAATATGTTTTTTCACTGTAAATAGACACTCAGTTTAGCCTACCATCTCACATACATTTTTTGCAAAGTGTCAAAGATTGGCTGTCCATAATAGTTTGGCTTTAAGATATGTAAACAATGTAAAGATTTAGTGTGTAGTTGGTAATACAGTATCACGTTTGACGAACTGTAATAGTTGTAGATTAAGATAAAATATTGCCTTTCATGTGCTAAATATTTATAAAATAAACATTTATTTTTCATTATATTATGTTAAAATAATCTCTCTTCATGGGTTTCAAGCTTACCAGGGCCAAATTTTGTAGGTGTTTTTGGAAATAAATAAAACAATTTCTACAAACCAGATACCTTACACTATATGAAGGTTAGATGACGTCCACACCCCCAACCCCCATAAAATTGGAACTTAATGGAAAAATGAGAGTGTGAAGGGTTTATTGGCCATTTAAAGCGAACCACTTTTATCTCCCCCCAAACCTGTTTAGGTGTTGATCCTGTCCCGGACATGGAGGCAAAAAAGGTTACTGTAATATTCGGCCTATCGGTCGGTGTTAATATTTTATGTATTCATCTAAAAATAATATATAAAGAAAAGGTTTTTGATAATAAATATGCAAAAAACTCAAATGAATAAATATTAAATGACAGTTTCATAGTTTAAAGAGTTGGTTTTCAGTATAAACCAGTAAACGGATAAAGTTTTACAATGTAATATTTATTTTAGCCAAAGGCTGAATTAGAAATATTTATTTCTTGTAAACGAATAAGTAAATAAAATATTACCAATAAATAATATAAATATTTGAATACAAAAACATCGGCATTATCTATAGTCAAATAACCCAAACAACAATGAAAAAAAAATTAAAAAAAAACAATAAAACTTATTAAGTTGCGTGCCACAAACTCAAAAAACGCCTTAAAAGCCAATAATATTAAATCAAACTCTACCAAGTGTCACTGGGTCGTCCAAACAAGTCATTACTCACAGCAACACAACTTTACTCTTTACCCTTCTATATTACTGTCATTTCGGAATGATGCTAACCAGAGCATGATTGTAGTATCTGTTAGATGAACAAGTGCTCCTTACAGCTAATATTGAATTGATTATATTTGTCTGAAACTCAATGATTTGTTTTACAAGTCAAAATAAATTACTTCTGATCATGTAAACCGTTCATTGTTAAGTGAACATGTAACAAATCTATCAAAGTAGTACAGTATAATAGTCGTGACAAAATTATAATTTATTGAATAAAAAACATTTCTATCAGTTGCGATAAAGTTTATTTAACGAAAACAAAATTCTTAAATTTTATTTATTTTATTGTATATAGGTACTGTAGTTTTATACATTTACTGTTGTAAATTTTTTAATTAGTATCATATCTATGAAATGATTACCGCACATTTTAAGAAGATATATAAACCACGTTAATTTGTCTTTACAAATATAATATATCCGTGTGTTAGATGTTTGTTGATTGACATAAATGTAATTAAGGTAATCATAATGCAGCATAATGAGTACCTTTATTAGTTTTGAAATGCATTAAAAGAATTTACCAACCTTCCTTTAGTTAACAAATGAAATAGAAAGTCAGTGCTGTAAAAGTGCTACTGTGGACAGCTGATTTATGGACATATTATATCCAAATCATGTCCTATAAATTTATTACTGTAACCAGATGATTGTAGTGATTAAAAAAATTTTTTTAATGCAAGTTATAATGCATCATTAGTATGTAGCATTTCACACTAAATTAAAAAACGGCAATCATTTTGCTGAAATATTGATAACAAAGCCAATAGGTTAACTTTTCAAACATTTAGAAATCAGAATTTCACCTATAAAAATTTTTTTAACTTACCCGTTTGGCAACAGAGGTAGTTCCGCATGAAGTTTTTGACGTATCGAAACTCGTACAAAGTTTCAACCGTATCAGAGATGAACTATATTTAGTAGGAAAATTTGACAAAACAATTTTTTCTGAAATGCGATTTGTAATGCACATTATTATGTAGAATTTCACGCTGAATTCCAGAACAGCATTCATTTTGCTGGATTATTGTTAACAAAGCCAATAGATTAACTTTTCGAAAATTTAGAATTCAGAATTTCACCTATAAATATTTTTTTAATTGCCCCAATTGGCAAAAGAGGTGGTTCCGCACTTAGTGTTTGCCGTGTCGACAGTTGTATAAAGTTTCAACCATATCGGAGATGAATAATATTTAGGTCGAAAAAAAAATGCAAAGCTAATAATTTACAAAAACTATTTTGTATGAAATGCGAGTTATAATACATTATTATTAAGTAGAATTTCACGCTGAATTAGAAACGTATCACAATTATTTCAATTATCTAAATAATAAATATCGTCCGTCGATTCCTAAAAAAATAATTGCGGAACCACCTCTGTTGCCTAAAGGGGTTCTATACTGTTGCCTAAACCTAAAAATATTTAAGGTGAAATTCTAATTTCAAACTTTTCGAAAATTTATTCTATTCGCTTTGTTTTCAATAATTTAGCATCAAATCACAATCATTCACATGTTTTATATTTAGAATTTTGGAGTTTAAATGTAGTAGCATATTTTGGACTCGATCATGAAAATACATAAAATAATTTAGTAAATAGTTAGTTTAAAGTTTGATAAGGTGTCACATATGATTTTGTTGGAATATTTTGATATCATACAGTGAAAAAACTATCCTGTGAAAATGCACATTTTTGGAATACTGGCTGTGCACGTATAAACAATGTTACACCAGTTTTTATATTCCAACTCGAATTCCTGAAATTCCTAAATACATTAAACTGACATTCTGTTCCAGTCAGTAGGCTACTGCAGGAATTTTTGTCACTACATTTTGTTTAAAGCGTGAAAATGTATCTCTTCTCACCAATTTGATTTCGGTCTGATTAATTTGATACATATACATTTTTCATCTTTATTTTTAGGTATATGTAAATGTAACTGAACCATTCTCTTAAAAGGCTAATTATAAACTATTATTTTTTTGGAAAAATTACATGTCGGTACACATAAACCTACATACATATTCATACACTTTACTGATCTAAGACCTAACACATTAGTTTGGGAATCAGGTATTAATATTTTTTGACCCACCCGCCCACCCCTACACGTACAGTGGTACTGACCCACTCACCCACCCTTACACTTACACTTACAGAAGTATTGACCCACCCGCCCACCCCTACACGTACAGTGGTACTGACCTACCCACCCACCCCTACACATACAGTGGTATTGACCCACCCACCCACCCCTACACGTACAGTGGTACTGACCCACTCGCCCACCCATACATGTACAGTGGTATTGACCCACCCGCCCATTCCTACATGTACAATGGTATTGACCCACCCACCCACCCCTACACTTACATAGGTATTGAATAATGTGAAATTATTTAAAAATAGGCTATAAGATGTGTCTCGCTCTCACATACATATCTTATGGCAATTTCTTGCCAATCACCAAAATAGAAGGACACAATCGGAAACTGAATGAACAATTTAATATCCAAATAATCACATATCTGTTCAATGTTAGCAACAATTCAACATCTGATTCCGACTGAATTAAGACCAGCTGATCTCCCATTTAAGGAGTTCAATGGGCAACTATTTATATTGCCATTAATGTGGCCCATAGTCTAAGTTTCACCCCCACAATCACATGACTGATAATTTTCCATTTCTCACTTATATTTCCAGGAGTTGCATCTTACCGTACCTATTAAAAATCGACTTAAAACATAGCCAAGTCTGTAAGAGGAAGTTCCATTCCACGATGACAGTCATAGGGCCAAAAACTTGTTCTGACTGTAAAACATATTACAAGTTACCTCCCGGCTGGTTTTAGTGGGAATTATATTTAAAACAACTGTGAAGTTACGAAAAGTGTTGGTTTCTAGTGTTAACTCGTCTAGTGTTTCTTAATGTATTTGTTATTTAACAAATATTTTGTGAGACAATTTATGAAACTTACTGTTATCTATTGTACAGGATGTGGCTAGTTTTTAAAATTTCTCCATCATTGCCATAGAGTGAAGGGTAAACAGGCCTGGTGTTTTTGGGACTATTTTGGACCATTCCATACACGTTTATACGCATAAAGAACTGTGATTGATACATTTACACATCTATTAGCTGGAAGCATTAGTAAATTTTATTTAAAACCAGGTAGACAGGGTACACCAAAAGTCTGGGGATGGAATTAATATTTTTTGTTTAACATATATAGTGTACCTAAAAAGATACTTTTTTAATTAAATATTAATTTTCGGCATCGTGCTGGTGATGGTCCACAAGGTGCCAGTAGAAAAATTTTAAGGTTGAGATGCATATCATATTGAAGGTATCTATTAGTAGAGCATAATGCATAGATGCGGCAGCAAATCCGTCCTCAAATGGATCACCAAAATGGCGATGGTTTAAACTTACAGAGCTTAGTAAAAAATTGATTAGTTTGCCGAACCACTGTAGATTAAAGTGATGACTTGTAAAACATCAATACTCTGCTTAAAATCCTATTTTGCAAGCAAATATAGTTTTTTAAATAAGGTGGACCCTGAGGTTTCAGGAACATTTTTTAAAGAGAGAATGGGTCAAATTGTAAATACAATCAAAGATACAACACAACAAATATGATCATAAAAAATCAATCCTACATAAAATGGTAGTGGTTGTACAGAAATAGGTCTAGGCTAGATGAGCATTTCCTTAAGATTCCTTCCTCTCTACAATAGAAAAATACTGAGAACCTATCCTGGATATAAATAAAGATTTTCTGACTCTTCTGAGACCAATGACTCACAGATGATAAACTATTGAGATCTGCTTTCAAACTAGGTTTTTAGGCAGTGTAATCTGTTGAAAAAGTTTGTAAGCTTAAACCATCATCATTTTGGTTAGTGTGATCCTTTTGAGGTTGGGATTGCGGCATTGTTTTCTACCAATAAAGGCCTTCTATATGATTTATATCTCAAACTATGCTATAATGCAAGATTTTCTTCAGACTCCTTGTGGACCATCACTGGATGCCTAACATTGATATTTAATTCCAAAAGTAGATTTTTAAGTATAATATATATGTGTAAAGAGTTATTGCTGTTTTTGCAATGGTTCAGAAATATAATACCGTCGCCATACCTTTGATACATGATGTGACAATACTAATATAGATTGTTTTGTGTAACGGGCCAAACATCATGTAATTAATGAGCCCTCAGTGTCTAACTGTTGTACAACACTCTGAAGACTTACACTAAGTGCTCAATGCGGTATGACTATTATAAAGTTTACATTCAAAACTGCTTTCTTATATCCACGGGGATTACGCCTCAAAACCCCCAATGTGCCGCAGAGGAACGGAAGGTTGTTCTAAAATTATTCTTAGATATGATTTTTAGGTTCAGGGGGCCCTAAAATGGAATGTTAGACCAACTTGTAAATACAAATTGTTGACTATCACAATACTTTCTCCATGCTAACGCATATGAGAGAAAGAAAGAGTAAGTTTAATTGATTCATTGGAGGGTTTGTTTCATCCAAAAATATAAAAAGCGAATGGTAGTCTGAGTGTACTTTCGTTTAACATTACTACGCCATTCATCCGATCGTAGCTACTAGAATTTGGGAAGTTCAGCTTTTATCCCAGAGACAGTTTTAAGCATGATTTTATTCTCGTACGACTGTACAGCTCTGCCACCCCGTCCTTTAAGGTTTGAAATTAATCAATAACAGCAAAATTAAATAAAAAAATTAAAAGTTTTGAAATAGGCCAAGTAATATATTTAAAAATATAAATAGGTTATAACTCAAGTGCAATAAGTGAGCTACTGTAAATACATCTACAAATTATGGGTTTTTTAAAATATAGTTTAACATCTGATATTGGTTGACAAAACATACATCTTGAGTACGAAGGCCGAGGATAGCAAGCGAAGTGTACAGGGGTGTCCTCTAGTATACTACAATATGTGCAGTGATAATAACATCAACTGTACTCTCTGGTAAGTTCAGTAGAATATTTTATTTTATTTATAAACATATTTGAAATAAATAAGTACGGTGATTAAAGAATGTACAAAATCTAAATACTATCATATTGCATATATTGAAATTAACATTTTACGGAAAAAATGTTCATTCAAATTATTTATTTCTAATTGTTATATAGGGTAGCTATGCGTTTAATATGACCAAAACATTTCCATCTAACAGCACTTCAGACCAAAACCACGCTGTTTTAGCTTCCACCCCCCCACTTCTTCCCTTACAATGCTGCTGTGTAATTCAACGTTGGGTTACCAATATTGGTATTTAACACCACCGATGTGCTGTATATTGTTACGGTCCGAAATAACAATTTCACTTTGAGGTCACAAACTATATTTCATTCACACTCCCTGACTAATTAAACCAAAGACTACGAACTATTTGTGTTCTTTTAACCTAAAAACTTTAGAAGTATTTTTTGTAAATAAACGTCTAAATATATAAATATTATTTGTGTCAAACATTAAATGCAACATAAAGTGGATAAACATCGGAACTTTGTTTTGACAAGTTTCGCCAGTTGTCAAAGACCACATTTTAACTTCCATAACACGTAAAAAAGCTGCACCACCTTATATAAAAACCCAAATTATGAACTTATCATGATATAATTAACTATTGTGTATCACCTTTTATAATGTGTTTTATTTCATCCAAAAAAAGTACTATTACAAACTATATCATTTATGTTTGGATTTATTTACATAAAGAAGTAAACAAAAACTATAAACAGGCACATAAATATTCTATAACACTAATATCTATTGTTTGTGCTTTTATAAAAGGTGGCAATATTTTCAATTGTATATATATAAATATTGGTTAGTGAAAAACTCTAACAGATGCCACAGCCTGATTGCTTCAGTAACATGTTGAATACAAGAAATAATTTAGTATTTTGATAACGTGATCATATAGGCCTACATTTATACTTTTAGTATGAATTTAATAAATTATATTAAAGCCGAATGTTCCTAACCACACGTGTGTTTTTCATTCAAACATCCTAACACTATATATTTTGTAAAAATCTTTGCTAATATGTTATGTTACATTACATGGAAGAAAAAAAAAATGGTTTCATGAAAAACTGACAGCCCTTGCTTTGCTACGGGGTGGTTATCTACGCTTGCTTATCTCCTCTCCACGGTTCTGCATGACATCAATATAAAGGCTCAGCCTGCTTTCGTACTCCTAGATAACAAAGTGTTATTGTCTAGAAGCCCCTATAAGTCTACTTGGGGGGGGGGGGGGTTGCAAAGTAGTGCAATTATGTCGGAGTTAGTAGAAATTACCTTAAATATTTCACAATGAAAACAAAATTGGCCAATCTGTTATGTCATTATGTTCATGTATACGTTTTTTTAAAATAAATTTTTAAATTCAAGTCAATGCTACACACACACATGGTAAAAAGGGAAACGTTGAGAGGCTGTTTATACCCGTTAGAAATGGATTTTTGAACAATTGTCTCTAGGTACGTCTCTATGATAAAAAATAAAACTTCCTTTCAAATTTCATCAAAATCAGTTGATTTGTTAGGGAGACTTTGAGATGACAACTTTCTTGGATTATATGAATTAAGACTATGCAAACCTTAGATCTTTTGAACTTCAGCATATCTAAATTAATTAGTGGCGTTAGTGTCTTTAAAGTTCGGTATTGTCTTACTACTTTTTATTATAATTTCGGTTCATCGTTTGTAAAAAAATTAAAAAATCACCAATGAAAATAACTTTTATCTTTATTGTAAAAAAATTAGCTTTAAGGAAATTCCTATTTCAATCTGAGTTTAATGATGTACAGATGAACAAAATAACATTTGAATAGGGTCGAGACAAAAGAAAGCCTACTGTTTACTATAATTGAAAGAGGGCTTTAGAATTCATAAGCAGTGCAATAAAATGGATCCAAGCCGGGTTGTTAAGAAAAACAGTTTCTTAAAGATCCGTTTTAAAGGATTTTGTTGGCTATTATCTAAATACCACACTAAAGCCTCTCACTTTGTCTTGGTAAGTATCCTGTGGTAAATACCATAAAAAAGTATAAAACAATGAAGTATAACACTTTCAATAACTTGAATGAAGTATATTCAAACTTGAAGCTTGACTGTTTAGATCATTGAATCATTTGTACAATTTTACGGTAGGATTTATGAAAAACGACATACAGGACACATTACCTCTCTGTAAAATCGGAGCCATTTGAACAATAAATACACAGCCACCACTAAGGTGCAGTGCTGTAACCCAGCTACTTGAGGACAAAGAGTAAAGACAGTAATGCTCTATGCTCGGTCCTCTTAATACCGATATGTTGTCCACTCAGTGATCGCCGTAAATATGGATATTACTAGAGAAATATGAGGTGTCCTTGTTGGGTGATAGTCATGATCCTGATGCTGTTTACGGAAGACAGCTGAGTATGAGGCTTTCAATTAGCTTAAAATCAAACCTCGTGGTTCGGATCCCATTTAGTTCTCTTAATTGCCTTAGTTATTGGGCTATTAATAAATGACTCTTCATAAAGAAAAGTAAATATTAGTAAGTTACAGTGAATACACCCGTTTATCTACACCCATTCGTCTATCTTATTTTCCAATTCCTTTACGATCGGTATCTTAAAAATGAATAATATGAATGATATTCGTTTTGATGTCTCTCGTACAATATTATGAATTTGCAATAAAGCAAAACGTCAGTAGAGTGCAATAACACTCTACGTGTATGGGCAGGCGGGTGGGTCAATACCACTGTACGTGTATGGGCGGGCGGGTGGGTCAGTGCCACTGTATGGGCAGGCGGGTGGGTCAGTGCCACTGTACGTGTATAGGCAGGCGGGTGGGTCAGTGCCACTGTACGTGTATGGGCGGGCGGGTTATTTACTTTATTTTTTATTTGTGTTATGTGTAGGCCCTTTAATAAATGTACTCAATTATACATATTTAATAAATGTACTCAATTATACATATTTTATTATTAGTCGTGTTCATTTAATAAAAAAACTGTTTAAGGGTGTTAAACCACAGTATTTAAAAGTAAAATTAACGTATATTTTGATAAGCGTAGATTTTAACGTGATTTTTCCTAAATATGTTTTCAACAAGACCTAGATAAATAAATGTATATGGGATGTAGGCTTTGTTGGAGTCTTTGATCTCAGTCCTCTCAACACTATCTCGGCGTCTGCTTAGTGGTTGCCATCGACGTGGACACCACTAGATCAGTCTGGAGTGTCCACTTGGGATTGGTTGTAGAATTTGGTTGTTGATCAAATTTAGAATCATAATTTCAATACATTTCCTTCATAATCACAATTTAATTTTAGAATTTGATATTTACTCGATATGATGAAAAAATGCATACCCTAGGTCATTTTTTATATTAACACACGCATTTCAAGCTTAAATTGTCGTAAAAGAGCCATTTTATTTTAAATTTTATTTGTATTTTTTGTTCGCTATTTTTGGATGAAGGTGTTTTTGTGCAGAAATTATTCTAACTGTAATATTTTTTGTAAAATATTCATTTTATTTATAAGATATCTGTTTTAGTTTTTAATTCAATTAAAAACAAATTTACTCAAGAAATATTTCCCATGAAATACATACAGCTCAATCTCAAAGCATCATGGTAATACGTGCGGGATTATTTTTATATTTGTGCTTCTATTGTGATTGATACAGGTTTTTGTGTAACAGCTTAGCAATGTAACGCCTTGAATGTGACCTAACAGTTACATTATTTAACTGTTACGTAAATATTATTTTTATGTAAAAAATACTAATTTGTGGCTTTAAAATAAAAACTACTCACATCACACGTGGCTGTTTTACACGCCATTGGCAGCCGAGGATGCCATCACTGATGCTAATTTGAATTAGCAAATCTTTATAATACATTGAGTAATATACATTAGTTCAATGATAAAAATCAGTGAAAAAGTAATAAACAATAATTATATAAAAACAATGAAAACATAAATACATACCATAACACACAAAACATACTATGCGTAAACTTTTAAAATTTCAAAAGTATATGATATTAATAAATTATGACAAAACAAATTATAAACTACAAGAAATAAACTTAACGAATTTAGTTAACAATAATAACAAAAGAGGATAACAGAATATACGAAAAATAGATCTACATAACAGTAAACAATTTCAAATCCCTCAGACATCATGACAAAACTACGTTGATTTAATTTTGAAACTTTGTTTTCTTTCATACAAATTGAATTGCCATAGTGTAATATAAGTTAGCTTTATTCTTTTAGACCAATCTAGGAAATCTGATTTCTACATTTTTCCTTTGTATATTTTGCTGTTGGATAAAAAAAGTTGTTAGTGTACGGGTTAGTTAGTCTTTTACTTTCCTGTAGTGGAGATTTATTTATGTATTTATGTATCAACATCAGTAGACTACTCGTATATATTTGATTACAATTCAGTAATTTGTTATCATAAAACAATCAATAATATATTAGAGTGTTTTTTATATATCTATCTTTTAGCATTCTTAACGTAAATATTGATATTTTAAATTTGTATTTATAAATATTTTGTTTATTTATCTTCATTGATATTAATCTATTTTTTTTGAAATTATATTTATATATTGTATTTTTAGTAATAGGCCTCAGTTCTATATGGAATTGTTTTTGTAACATAAATAAAAATAAATAAGCAATGGTCATGAACATTGTTAAAAAAAATCATAGATTTGAAGTATTGTTTTGACAAGTTCACCTCGTTGTTCGATAGTTCCTATCAGCTTGCAGCAATAAAATGTACGTCTTACTGGGAAAGATAAATTGTTACTCAAAAATAAAATACGCATAACTATATTTTGTAAAATCCCTTGGTGCACGCAATTTTTTTGTTCAATTTCAATTCAAAAATATCTTTTCATACTATCATCCCTATATCAATATAATGTTTCTTATGTCAATAAATAAATATGAGACATAAGAAACATTTAGCCTTACATACTTTGGTATTTTTAAACGGTTCTATAAAAGTAATCCAACTATATAATTTTATGGAAACGTTGCTCAATTATGAAGGATTTATTTACTCTAGACACCGCACTAAGTCGCTCTCTGTCTTGGTAAATGATTCAGAAATGGTGGCTCTTAGTTTAGTCAGAGTATTTTACTGATAAAAGCAACCAAGCCATGCAATAATATGAAATATATTCATTTGCATTTTTAAAATTACTATTTAGGGTTTGTGTTTTAATATGTATTGACTATATATAAACTGAGAATCGTAATAAATAATAAATATTGTCCTGCTTCCCACAGGATATCCTCTAAATTCCTCAACTCGGTTTTAATGAAAGAAATCTAATAAATGAGCTCATAACTTAGATTTTTCCATAAATGTTGTAATTTCTTCATTCTTCATCATTAAGATGACGATGGTAGGAAATATGGGCGAATGTTAGGGTCGAATTGGTGTGCTGAGTGTAGATGAACGAATGAAGTCATTGTTACTAACTAAGGCGTTCATCAGAAGCCTAATAGTGAGGACAAGTAAAAAACATACGACTTTACATGGAATCAAAAATCAATCAAAAATCAAAACCATTTATTTGCAGTTTGACAATTTAAAAATTGTATTACAAAAGTCATATAATTATAATAATTATGTATTCATCATATATATGTATTGATGTATTCATTTTAACTGACTAGTATAGTCACAATATGTACTACATTAGCGTTATTATTAATATATTACAAAAATAAAAGCAAAATCAGTCACCTGACAAATACTCCTCCACCGAGTAAAAGGTTCCTTGAACTAAGTAATTCTTTAGGAAAGCTTTAAATTTTCTGGGGCTCTCTTCCAGTTTAATGACATTTGGAAATTTATTAAATAATTTTGGCCCAATATTTTGAGGTAGGTAAGACGCAATTTGAAGCCGATGCTGTGCCAGTCTCTGCTGATGTCGTTGCCACGTATTGTGAGTATGCACATCTGCTCCTACTTGAAAAATACCGAATTTAAATTGATAGAATATTAACATTTCATATATGTAGAGGGACTGTAAGGGTAACATTTGAAACGATTAGAAAAATTCCCGTCAAGATTCGCGTTTATTTAATCCAGCCATTATACGGATTGCTCTTTTCTGTAACCGAAATGTTCTTAAAAGCAAAGAATTTGATGCTAAACCCCAAAGGAGGATGCCATAATTAAGCCTATATTCTATGAGAGACTCTATCCTACAATGACTAGATCTCTAGTAGTATCCACATCAATAGTAACCATTGAGTGGACACCGCGTCAGTATTAAGAGAACAGTATAAAACTTATAGCATTTAACCTCCAATACTATTTGTGCCCAAGTAGCTGGATTACAACACAGCGCTGAATTTAACATTTAAATTTCAAATTTACTGTAAAATAGAAAATTAATAACTTCTGAACATCATTTAAGATTTTTGATGAAGTTTTCACAGATTCAATCTTGCACTACCAAGGTGCCATAACATTATAAATAAATCTCTGTGTTCTCTTGCTGATTTTAATTTAAGTAATGTTTCAGCACCTTGAATGACACTTAATAAAATGCATTATTATAAACATACCAGATATGTGATACTGTAATTTACACAAACAAAAATCATAAAAAAGTTTTTTAATAAAAGTTTAGTTACTAACAAAAGTATATAACTATTAAATTTTGTGCAGCTATACATAAAATAACTTCATATCTATTTGTAGTTTCCGTAATCAAAACATTCTTAAGTTGTAATATTTACATAAGCACTGCCAAAAACAAAGAACATAATGCAAACCATTTAAAGAAATAACGATACACCTAAATAATAAAAAAAAATACAAGAATAAAATTAACAGTAAAGAATAATAATATAATGAATGTAACTTTTCATAGAATCTTGGCAATCAAAAAAGTATGTAGTACAATGCTACTGTAAGCAAAGGTAAATGATTAATCATAGTAAATAAACTTTACTCCATATTTCGGGGCCAAGACGAAATACATACAACCCTCTTCCTAACAAAGCCTGTCAAAATAATTTTTGACATTAAACAAATCAAGATAACTTAACTTGTAAATTAATCTAGTCGGGGAGATCTTCTATCCTTACACAAATTGAGATAGTTTTAGTTAGAATTAGGACAATGCAGTTTACTACACCAATCTAACTTGGGAAATTGGTGTACTTCTCAACCATTGCAATGAACAGAACGAAAAAATCGAATAGCTAAAAACTATAATTTTTAATAATATAACATTAAAAAAGTGATTGTACTATTATAAATATTATAATAATTTAAGGACACAAAACTCTAAACAAAATACACTTTGATATGATTTTTGAATTGTCTAAACTTGAAATAAACTGTATTTTTCCAAGTGTGCCACGTTATCAAAATTTTTCATTTTTCTTCCGTTTCAATCAACTTTAGATCAATCACTTCTAAATGTCCTGAGATTTTCTCTTAGCCCAGTATTGTTTCATGCTTTCGGATCCTGCTTTCCTTTCTTCCTCAGATATATTGACTGTTATTTTGGATTTAATTTTGAATTTGAACCTTTTTTTATCGTTTTTGGTTATCTTTTTAGCAGCCTATGAGCATCCTTTCTGTCATTTAGAGATGTTTTAAGTCCTTCTTTTTACTTAAACAAGTTTGTTTTTGTATTTTATTTGTCTAAGTAATCAAAAAGTTTTTTGTTTAGTCTATTTGGGTTCATTCTGAGGGTTTGTGTGGACATAACAATTAATTCTTCTCTTCCTCATTGTGTCTGACATTTTCCAGTTGCTGAGACTTTCATTTCTGGTACAGACTAACTTGTTGCTATTTAATTTGGGGCCTAGAATGTTTTAAATAATTTACTTTCTTTATATTTTTATAGTATTATTATTTAATTATTGAATGTTTATTTACACGAGCCTCCAGAGCTGCGTACTTTAATGAACGAGTGAAGTACGGAGTGAAATTGTTAGCTCCGTTCAGGATTTAAACCTTAGACTAAGTCCTCCACATTCCGAGTCCTTAGCCACTTAGCTATCACGCCATTACGCTAGGACCTCATAAAGTGTATTGCATAATATTTACTTTGTATATGCTTGTGGCAAATATTTTACATTTACGACCACAAAATAATATATTATTTTGTGGTCGTAAATGTAACGAATGGATAATTCCATTCGTTCACAAAGGAAGTAGGTGGGTATTAAAAAAAAACCTTTACAATCGGAGAAGTTAATTTTTTTCTTTTTCTACGGTTTTGTCATTGAAGAGCATCTAACATTACTTTGTAGCAGTATAGTGGGTAGTCGTAAAGCAGTTTCGGATAGCTAACGATTTCCCTTGAACCGAGGATGAAAAACATGGTTATTTTTTGACAATTTAGGTACATAATTTTCCTGTTATCCACACACATACGTTGTCATTAATAATTTATGACACAAAAGCTACTCATGGTGGGAAAAATTAAGTGTGATTGCCTCAGTTCAATTGGGATTGAATGGCATACGTTACAATCGGCACTGGTGGCGCAGTGCTGTAACCCAGCTACATGGGGACAAAGTGTTTGGGAGATTATAGGCGATATGTTGGTTGCTCGGTCCTCTTAATACCGACATGGCGTCCGCTTGATGGTTGCTATCGGCGTGGACACTACTAGAGAAGTCTGGGGTGTCCATCATTGGGTGGTAATCATTGTGCGAGGTTGTGTGCGGGAGATAACTGAGTATCAGGCTTGTCAATTAGCTGAAAATTAGACCAGCACTAAGTGGTTCGGATTCCACGTAAAGCTGTAGGTCCCTTAGTTGCCCTGACTGTTGGGCTATTAATAAATTGCCCTTTCTGAGGAACAGTAGAACTCAGTTAGTAACCAGACTACACTCATCCACACTCATCCTACACTCATATAACCATTCATATTCGCCTTAAAATACCAACAACGTTGTGTTGGCGTCTCATATGTAAAAGAATGTAAGAATGTAATGAATGTCCCAATTTTACACGAGCACGCTTAGCGGGATTTCAGTGAAGCTCTGATCCGTGGTGTTGTCAAAAATAATGCAGTTTGGTTTAAAAATAATGAAATAGATCACTATATAAATAGTGCGATAAGAATCAACATTCTTTAAACAATGGGGGGAAATAAAACAAAAACGATAAGAAAGTTCAAGATCATAATAAAAATTCACAATATCAAACAAGTAAGTTATAAACAACAAGCTGTATCCAGAAAACCAAAACTTGGCAACAATGCAATACGTAGGCGTGGCTATGGTTGCAGCCTATCTACATAGTCGCAATTGGTTGTAACATCTCCAAACCCCTCTTAGTTCCACCATTTGCTGTAAGAACGCTCTGACGTCGAGTCGGGACTTTCAATAAATAAATAACAGATATTCTAAATACACAGAAGAACAGATGTGTTCACTATAAAATGGCTTTCTCATAGCCTGATTTAGTGTTTGACAAGAAAAAAATATCTAAAACGACTTAGAATTAGATAAAGTATTGGACTTCTACAAACTGTTGTCTGAACTTTAGAAGGATTGCTCAAAATATCAGCACTATCGATAGCTACTGCACAAAAGTATAGGATTTCTTGCTCGACAATTTGAAATTTTGCAGATTTAATTTACCAAACTATAATTATTTATTTAATTTCAAATGCACGTGTGTAAGAATATCTTGTTAAAAATAGTAACTTAATGAAATTGTTTACTTTTAGGATCACTGATGTAATTTTAATGTAATTAAGTTTTTAAATTAGAACTTAGTTAATTGCTCTATGATATTATAGCTTAATAAAACAATGAATATAGTTTAAATAAATTGATATATATGTCAAATACTTAATACTGTTATTGCTATTTATATTATTAATGTATATATTACGTATCCAGACATTAATAATCTAATATAAACACGTATATATTGCTATTTTTATACGTGTTTATTTTACACGTTAAGTTTAAACTGTAACATTATATCAACCTTTGTGGAACGAATATATCAAATTTTAAATCGTGTAAAAGAGATTTAAAGCGTACGCAAATAAAGATCCATCTTACAAATCCCACAGCTTGCATTTCAAGTCCAATTACAGCTGAAATAATAAATCAGTTGAAATGACACAGTGGTTTATTTAATCTCTTAAGATACTGTAATTTGAAATTATTACCTTACGCTGTATTGCTTACACACCTGCGTTCCAAGTTATTTCATTCCTCATAAATTGTAACAATCTTAACTTTGGTGACATTTCTAGAATTTCTACCCTCTAAATATTTCAGTCGTAGAGTTAAATAAAATAGTTACATTTTGGTTTGGTGATTAATTTTGAATGTTGTTCAATCATGGATTAAGTTGCAAATGTTGAAAGGGGAAAGTTGACAAGGGAAATTGTGCACCTTTAAATTTAATATTTGCATATCCTACAAACTGTTATCAAATTATTAGTAGAGATATTTCATTCTTTAAATCCTTAACCCCGTCCACTCCTTAACACTTGTTTCAGTACTATACAATAGTACTGTAATACTAACTTAAAATGGTATTAAATAGATCTATAAACAGTCTGGGTTGTCCATGTTGGGTGGTAGCCAGTGTCAAGATGATACGTAGGAAACTGAGCTATCAGGTTTGTCATTAATCTGAAAATCAGACCAATAATATGTGGTTCGGATCCCACGTAAATCGGTAGTTCCCCTCGTTGTCCTGAATATTGGTGTTTTAATAAATAGCCCTTTTTGAGCGTAAGGTGAACTCAGTTAGTAACCAGAATACACAAGTGATCTAGACTTACCTTACACACATACAATCAATTGTACTCGCACAAAGTTGTGTCGGCGTCCATTTCGAAGAATAAACTGAAAGCAAAAATACATGTACAAATCACTCTATCCTATGAATAAGTCCATCAAATAAATACATACAGCAGTATTAATTTTAGAAAAGTGTTGTAAAGGCTCTAATTGCTGTAATTAGAGAAATCAAGATATTTATACAACTTATGTTATATTTATAACAGAGCTATAAAATAAAATGATTACTATTAAACCGTTTAAATCCCAGATAAATAAAGATTTACTTTTTTGTGAAAGACATTATCAATATATTATTGTTATGAATAAATATTGTAATTGAATTTGATGTAATATTATGTAAAATTTATTTGATCAGTTTTTCTCTAAAATGTAATTTTGTTTTGTCAAAACGAATTGTGTATGAACATTTATATTGAACTAAACAATTTATTAATACTTAAGGAAAGTAAACTATAAAGTTCGTATACAATCAAGCTTCTCATGCATATCTTATAAAGTTGAAAGTTTACATAGGTCTTAAGCTTAAATATAATATTGGCTTATAGTCAGTTTGGCGTGTTCTGATTATCTTAAATATGACATTGGTTTATAGTCAGTTTGGCGTGTTCTGATTATCTTAAATATGATATTGGCTTATAGTCAGTTTGGCGTGTTCTGATTATCTTAAATATGATATTGGCTTATAGTCAGTTTGGCGTGTTCTGATTATCTTAAATATGATATTGGCTTATTGTCAGTTTGGCGTGTTCTGACTATCTTAAATATGATATTGGCTTAAAGTCAGTTTGGCGTATTCTGATTATCTTAAATATGATATTGGCTTATAGTCAGTTTGGCGTGTTCTGATTATCTTAAATATGATATTGGCTTATAGTCAGTTTGGCGTGTTCTGATTATCTTAAATATGATATTGGCTTATAGTCAGTTTGGCGTGTTCTGATTATCTTAAATATGATATTGGCTTATAGTCAGTTTGGCGTGTTCTAATTATCTTAAATATGATATTGGCTTATAGTCAGTTTGGCGTGTTCTGATTATCTCAATATTAACGTGATTATTTTTTAAAGTGAAAATAAAATAAAATAGTTTTAACGTAAGAAACATATTAAATACAGGATACATAAACTTAAGATTTTATAGAAATTAACTATTTGAATTGAATAAATTGGTTTAGTTTAATGTCCTATCACATTAAACATACTGTAAACGTATAACAATTGTTTTTATTCTTTACAAATAGATTTTAAATAATAGAAAAAAGGAATGACCTTTCGAATACATTTCTGGAATATAGCCAACGATATTTTTGTTTTATTTGTGTATAATGTTCGTTTTCCAATCATATTTAAAATCATATTTTTATATTTTACACAATTAAATTGTAAAATAAATTGAAAATAATTTGTAAAATACAATGATGCTTATTTTTAACTGAACCTAAACCATGGTAGCACTTCATGTATAAAATATACAAACTATACATTTTTCATGATATTAATGACATTTTTATAGATATAAATTATATACATGAAATATGTAACCGTAGGTAAACAATTGTTATTGGTTTACTTTTGAAAACTTGTTTTCCAGAAATAAATACCTAACTAGCCTCCTGAGATATAAATTACGGCATCCTTACATTTACAAAACATGTTTGGTTATTATTTTGTACTAAATTGTGTTAAATTGGCTGTGATAAATTTTACTCTAATTTTTAAAGTTTGAAAATTGTAAAGATATGTTATAAAATTTCATCATTGTATTTGTAAATTTTTATCATTACACGTCTCATTACCCATATCTGTATTGAACCTAGGAAGGATCCATTCTAAAAACCTTGCCGGCGTGGTGGCCCAGTGGATAAGGCTTCGGACTTCGGAGGGTAAGGTCCAGGGTTTGATTCCCCACTGAGCTAACGGTCGGTACTTCACTCGTTGAATAAAGTTGACGCACAAGCCTGTAGATCCATGTCAACTGGCGAGTGAAGATTAAAAAAATTAGCAAACAAATAAATTAAAAAATATTAATGGGGAAATATGTTTCTGATTAATGTTAGAGTACTGTTAGAATGGATCTTTTCCATTTATTCACTACCATAACAATAAATAAGGTTAACCTAACATAACGAAACCTACCATAACCTAAACACACCTAACATAAACTAAACAAAGTATTGGCAGTGAATTAACGGTCCGTTAGAATACTAGTTAGAGGCTCGCGTCAAACCTCGGGAGGTCCAACTAAATTTAGCTTGATTTCTTTGGACCGTAGTCCCATAACAACTTTAAGTAAAAAATGACACTGGCGTTGAAACAGAAGAAAACAAAAATGTGTTCAATGTGATTTTAATCAAAAATGCGTTAAATATACTTAACTGTCACCACCAGGAGCTTAGTTTTAACAGTGAACTTGAATCTATGAATGAAATTAACTTATTGGATCTAAAAATAATTCGTGATTACAACAAACTCTCATATAGAATTTTCAGGAAACCTACTCAAACCAATTGTACAATAAATATCAGTTCTGTCCATCCCCCGTCTCATAAAACAGCTAGCTTCAGAAGTATGTTATATAGGGCTTATTCAATACCGTTAAGTGTTACAGATAGAAAACAGGAAATAAATGTAATAAGATCAATAGCTATTGCAAATGGATACAAGCCATCAATCATTGATGTAATTGGAAGTAGAATAAAGAAGAATATAGAAAATAAAATTCGAGCCGATAAATGAACAACACTTAAAAAAGAAAAATCCGATAAAGAAGAAAAGAAGTATGTATCCCTCCATTACAATGGACCGTTTACACAGACCATTTACACAAAAAGTTGGTAATAGATTTAAGAAATTCAATTTATCAGTAGCTTTTAAGACTTGTAATACTATGTCCAACATTTTATACTCGAATATTGAAAGTGAAGATAAATACAATAATTCAGGAATATATAAGATTAGCTATAATAATTGTAATATGTTTTACATAGGTCAGACTGTAAATTTTAACAAAAGATATAAAAACCATGTCTCTGCTTTTTAAAACAAGAAACCTGAAAGATCTAATGTAGCTAAACACCTTCTGAATTGTACCCATAGTTTGAATAAAATAGATGAAAATGTAGATATTCTAAAAGTTTGTAAGAAGGGTCGTATTATGAATGCTTGGGAAGAGTTATTTATTTTTAAAGAAAAATGTAAAGATCGTGATAAATTAATGAATGAACAGGTTAATATTGATTCCGAAATAGTTTTTAATAATGTATTTTCAGCGACTATAAGAACAGAAGTAACAGCCAATAGGGATTAACCAATAGTATCGCAGCAGCCGCCATTTTGACGATTTCAGCCAATGGGATCACGTGATCATAGGCCTATAAATTGAGTTGTAGAACATCATTTTCCATTCTTTTGTGAATTCCTCTGGTCTGAGCGTGGTTCACCGAAATCGATCCCCATAATATTTCTGCATTTTGTACTTTTATTGTAATATATTTGTGCGTTTTGTGCTTATATTGTAATAAATTTGTGTTGTGTGACGTTTACTTGTACTGTATATTATATGTCTAATAGGTTACTTAATTTTAAAAATTGCAATTTACAAAAAAAATGTTACATAAGGTTCAGATATATTACAAACCGTACAGTTATGACACAGTTCCAACTTGCCAAACCACATACGATAAAGTGTTAGCGTTGAAAATCCTGTTTATAGAAAGCAAAGAAGGGCGAAAGTTTTTGTATCAGCCAGCTGAAGGGGGTTGATCTTAGGTAGCAGTTATTATGTAAATTGCCCTCGCCGCACAGAGTACCTATCATCTTGCCACCAGCACTTTCCATAGAGTACACAACTTGATCACTTATATCAGTTTTCAGTTTGTCAATATGTTGTAATGTTGTTAGTTATTACTTTTGATTTTTTTAATAAATGGGAGATGTAAAACTGTAAAACGCAGACAATTACGTTAAGTTGTTTGTAGCTTATTAGTGTTATATAGTTTTCCACTACATTCAAAATGAAAACGCTAAACATTATCAGTTTTGTTTCGTATTTAGCGTTTAACCTAAGGGACACCGCATAGATAATCCAGCTACTTGGAGATAAAGAGTTCAGAAGATTGGAGGCGATAGGTTCTGCACACGGTCCTCTTAATACCGACAGAGCGGCCGCTCATTGGTTACTATCGACGTAGACACTGCTAGAAAAGTCTGGGATGTCCTTATTAGGTAGTAATCAGGGTCAGGAAGTCGCGAATAGAAGAGAACTAAGTAAAAGGCTTGCCAGTGAGCTGAAAATCTCACAAATACTACGTGGTTCGGATTCCACGTAATTCTGTAGGGCCTTTAGTTGCACTGCCTATTGGGCCATTAACAGATAGATCTTCCTGAGGAACAGTTGACTTTAGGTAGTAACAACTCATCATACTAATTTACCCCTCATATTCTCCTGAATAATTCTACGATCGATGTTTTAAAAATTAATAATAATATAATTTATTATTAATTTCATGGTTGATAGCCTAGCTACTCGACAACATGTTTCTCTGTCAGGGTTCTCTGAGCAAGGGTCATACATCACACCCATATAATATGTCAACAGTTGCACATGTGAATGCATTTGACAACTGTTTTAGTTTCCAAACATTATTAATTGGTCCAGTTTACTATTTGAAAAAAAATTGCATTTAGTCAAATTATGGAGAATTTTTTTAAATTTTAATAATCAAGCAATAGCGTAATAGGGTCAATACCACTGAACGAGTATGGGTGGGTGGGTGGGTCAATACCACTGTACGTGTAAGGGTGGGCGGGTGGGTCAATACCACGGTACGCGTATGGGTTGGTTGGTGGGTCAATACCACTGTACGTGTATGGGTGGGTGCGTGGGTCATTACCGCTGTATGTGTATGGGTGGGCGGGTAGGTCTATACCCCTGTAAGTGTATAGGTGGGTGGTTGGGTTATTACCACTGTTCGTGTATGGGTGGGTGAGTGGGTCATTACCACTGTACGTGTATGGGTAGGTGGGTGGGTCAATACCACTGTACGTGTATGGGTGGGTGGGTGGGTCAATACCACTGTAAGTGTATGGGTGGGTGGGTGGGTTATGGGTGGGTACAAAAGAGTTCGAACTTTAAGTTGTCTTGTCCTTGTGATAAGGTTCCCAATTTAAAGTTTTTTGTCAGACTTATAGTTTCCAAGATCACAATGGTGGCCGATTTAGAAAATACACCCTGTACATATAAAAGTGAAAGCCCTCACTCACTCACCACTAATTCTCTCACTTACTTGATTCTAAAGTGCTAAAATTGGTAAAAATGTTTGATATGGGCTAAATAGAAAAATTAAAGTATTTAAATCTTGATAAAATACTTCTAAGTGGTAGAAACCACCCCTAAAACATTGTTCTATGAGGAACACTGGGCAGATTTTTAGTAAATTAACAACAACTGTTTTGTTAATAAATAGGTATGTTTATTTTTTATATTGAGATTTGTCCTAACTCTATTTTTTCTACTCACTGGTACAAGACTACTTTGCATTCTTTTAAAGGGAACTTGATGGTTTTCTGTACTATGAAACTTTGTAATAACCTACAGGAGGACGACAGCAGGCTGAGCTTTTATGTCAATGGTTAAACCATTCTGGTAAGGGTAATAAGAGTAAAAAGCCTTCCCGTAGCAAAGCAACAAGGCTGTCGGCTTTTTTATTTATATATTTTATGCAGTTCTTCGTTATTTGTTTTATAGTTTTCCTATTTATTGCTATTATTTAATTGTTATTTATAGCATCTTAATACCGTATATTCATTGCTATCTAGCTTGTAATTTTCTCAATATTTGTCACTTATTTGCGTTATAACATGGGGTTGTGCTATTTCAGAATTTGTAATAGATTAACATACATTGTGTCTTATGGACCCTTACTGATATTGGAGCGCCAATCCTCCCTCACTTTACGTGTCGGGTTACTCAGCTATCGATTTTTGCCTTATTGTAAGAACACCACCAAAGTGAAATACCTAACATACCCTCGCCTAAGTTATGTAGCCAGAATATATTACGTCCCACGCTTCCCGATATTGGAGCGCCACTCCTCCCTCACTTAACGTATCGGGTTACTCAGCTATCGAGTGTTGCCTTATTGTAAGAACACCATCAAAGTGAAATACCTAACATACCTACTCCTGAGTAATTTAGCCAGGATATATTACGTCCCACACTTAAGGACATTGGAGCGCTTTTTTGTAAATTAAATTGCCTCTGGAAGCTTTATTGTAAGAGATGCACCAAAACGAAAGACATTTCCTGATTCAGTGTAAAATTATATCTCAGAATAGTGTGTCATACGTCAGGATTTGCGTTGTTGGATTTTTTGCTAAAATCTTCAAATCAGCGAATGGTCCCCCCTTTTACACATTTTTGATTAAAAAGGTGATTTTTTTAAAGTGAAATTATAACTATACGTTTTTGTTCAGATGGTCGAATTGGTCAATGAAATGCGTCAGAACGACCCATGAGACATTGAGAAGGCGAGATAATTGAACACAAAGTCTGTTAGCAATTGCGTCCTGAACGTGCACGTTAAATTGCCTCTGGAAGCTTTATTGTTAAAGATGCACCAAAACGAAAGACATTTCCTAATTCTGTGTAAAATTCAACCCCAGAATCGTAGTAGAAGAGGCCCCGCTTCTGGCCAGCTCTCTGATTGGTCCATATTTTGATGAAATTATCCAAGATGGCGGCGCCCATTTTTCCAACCAAATTTCTTAACCTCACTTTTCCTAACCTTACTTTTTCCGCCAAATGCCGATCATCCAAGATGGTGGTGCCCATGTTTCCCGCCAAAAATCTCTTAATATTTTAAATATTGAATATATTTATATATCACCTAACCAAAAGGATATTAAATAAAACACGCTCTCTGGTAATTATTTTCTGTATTTAAAAATACTTACACAAAGATGTTTAGCCGACCAACTATCGGTGCTCTGCAGATTAGCCTGGAAGCGCAGGACTGGCATAGAACGTGTCGGCATGAAACGAATGCAATAGTGGGTAGCGATGAAAAACCGACCCAGCACTGGACTCGCTGGGGACCGATTGACTCATCCTCCTCTTCCACGGCTGGACGGAGGTCAGCCCTCTCCATGCGCTCACCGACGTGCACCAAGAGACTATCCAGGGTGTTCCGCATGAAGTGCCATATTGAGGGTACTAGATCAAAGGCGGCGGACTCGGCAGTATCCTCTAGGAGGTGAGTGGAAACCCACATCATTTCCCTGAGGTCTCTCCGGGCATGAAGGAGCGTCTGCAGTGACTCCTCCGAATCTCCATTCTCGCACCCACAATGTTGCTAAATAGTAAAACAAAATATGAATTGATCCACTCTATTAGTAACAGTAGTAGTAGTAGTAAAGAAACATTAATATATTACCTCCAGAAATCTGTTCAGCATATACCCTCGCAATGGCTGCTTGCTTGCCTCCTGCTGACATGACAGACACCTGGCTGCACGAGTGCGTGATCTCAATTGCATTGGTACCTACAATCAAAAATTGTCATAGTGAGGATTTCACAGCTAAATTATGGTATACCAAATAGTACTGATTTAAACTTACATTATTGGAACCGCTAGCCAGTATTGAGGGACTTTCTGGCTGTTCAGGAGCGTTTGAGGTCGACACAGTCACTATCAGGACCTTGGTATCCTGTCAAATACGATACCCTGTAAGTACTTGAACCGTTAATTAAATAATACGAAAGCTAATAAGGTATACACACCTCTGTAATGGGTTGGTCCCTATTCATAAATTAAGTGAAGGTTTGTATCCAGCCAGTGGAAGTACCAGCGATCTCCTCTTGAGATTCTTGCTCCACCTACAGATAATAATTATTATAATACCGATCATGGAAAATCCCTGATAATAATAATAATGGTATGGGAGTTACCTGCGTGTTTGTGAGATTAATCTTATCAGAAGGGAATGTTGACACATGGTTTCTACGCCTTGCGCCACTTCGTGTCTGAAATAAACACAATACGATCACCCTCATGTTAATTCGCATTAGTTCCTAACTTATACTAAATAAAAAAACTGTGACACAATATTCTGGGGTAGAATTTTACACTGAATCAGGAGTTGATTTTCGTTTTGGTGCAACGTTTACAATAAAGCCTCCAGAGGCAATTTAACGCGCACGTTCAGGACGCAATTGTTAACAGACTTTGTGTCCAATTATCTCGTCTTCTCGACGTCTCATGAGCCGTTCTGACACATTTCCTCGACAAGCGTGACCCTCTTAACAAGACCGTATGGTTATAATTTCACTTTAAAAACTTCAACTTTTTGATAAAAAAGTGTCATGTGGGGGACCATTGGAAAATTTGAAGATTTTTGCGAAAAATCCAACCACGCAAATCCAATAATGTTACAAAAATTAATATTAAGAGTGAACTGTTTTTGTTTGCTGATGATGCTGCCGTGAATTCCACTGGGGCCAAGTGGGATGAGGTGTAGAGTGTCACGTGGGGTGATCCTTCAAAAATAAAAACTGGTTTAAACATAACAGTTTAAAAAACTAAATTGACCGTCTGCCAATTTCAGCTGGATATCAGTCTGGTCCAGACGGCTTGGTTCTGCGAATGGACTCTTGTGGTGATACGTGGTCGACTACCTGTGGCTGTGGGGAAATCTAACAAGTTGATCACTACAAATACATAGGGGTATTTATAGATAACAAATTAAGTTGGAAAGTAAATGTTCAATATGTTAAAACTTTATTGAGAAAATGTATTTATGCATTTACACGGCTCAGTCAAATTATGACTGTTGTTCGTTTATCGTTTCCAACTTTATTTTATTTTTTATTGTACTTCTAATTTCATCAATGATTGACGTCTTGTATCCATTTGCATAGCTTTGATTTTATTACATTATTTCCTATTTTCTACCTGCATTACTTAATGGTATTGAATACGCCCTATACAACATACTTCTGAAGCTAGCTGTTTTATGAGACGGGGGATGGACAGAACTGTTATTTATTGTACAATTGGTTTGAGTAGGTTTCCTGAAAATTCTATATCAAAGTTGGATACGTTAACATTATTTTTATTAAAATAAAGAAGGTTAATGTTAAACGTAGTATATTCAAATTTTTTTACTTTTCACATATTTTAGGTTTTATTAATGTATGATCTAAGGAATACGAAATAGTATTCAGTATGGAGAATTCAATTACTGTGCCTTGTAGTAATTATTTGCATGAATGGACATATAAATTTTCGAGGCAAAATCACTGATTTAATTACTTTGAATGTTTCCAAAACACTTTTATAAAAGTAAAGTATTAACTGGAAAAAAGAGTGATGTTATAATTCCACAAAAAAACCGTATATGTTTTGTAAGATCTTGTCATAGTGTTAAGTTCTTTTTTAATTTTTGTATATTTATTACAAACTATTTCATGACTTGATTTTTTTCATGAATCCGAAGACTCTCTTTCTATGCAAATAGAATTTTAGAAACAATATTTCTATAAGTTACCATGCAAAACTGCAAGGACTACTTTTGGCATCTCCACCAACAAAAATATACCTGAAACAGTTCATTATTCAAAATGATTAACTACAAGATACACATTTGAATATGTTTGGGATGAAGGGATTTTCCTTTTTCCAAGTTCCAAAGTCCTTAGAATTGAGGAACCCCTCCCAATTGATCCTATCGCCTGCCTTTAGGTGAAAAAATTCACCATTCTGTAGACTATTCTAATTTCCGTTTTCCCTTAGAAGTGCTTTACGATATAGATTCCTCTGGGAACTGTATTAGTGAGAAGGAATCCATATTCAAACACAGGTTATGATTTGTTCGTAAAATAATCCGCGTAAAAAATCTTTTTGATTTTAAAATACAGAAAACCAATAACGAGTTTTTACCAATGAAGGTTCAACCTAGGCTATTTATTTTACATTTATGAATCCATAAAAAATAATCAAAAACCATTAAGATTAGTATTAAAACTTTCATAGATTCTCCAATTGTTTAACCAGCCCCTTTAAGTCAGGTAATGATAAAATTAAATTTTAATCAACGAGTTCATTTCGAGTCAGGCCAGGATGGTTATTAATAACTTTTTTGAAAATTAGTTGGCATGTAAAAGTGGGGCTTAGTTGAATAAAAATAATACTAGGTTCTTTAAATAAATCTCTTACCTTTTGTTCCAACTCCAGGAAATCACAAATTTTAGGAAAAACTCACAATTTTAGAAATGTCAAATGAGACATGTTTTTTTTTCAGTTCTTTCAATCTAGTAGAGTTGTCTAATTCATAAGGAGGACATTGTCGACTGTTTCCTGAGTGAAAATTGAATAGAAATTAGTATAGTAATATTTTGAGTATTAAATATGTCATGGTATGTTTTGAAAACTAAAAACTTCTAATTCAATATTCAGTAACTAACGAAAAATTGTAATGAAAATAATTAAACAAACAAAATAATTGTTTATGAACATCCATCTATAGTGCTTGTCTATTCCGTCTATGGTGCTTGTCTACTCCGTATATAGTGCATGTCTATTCCGTCTATAGTGCTTGTCTATTCCGTCTATAGTGCATGTGTATTCCGTCTATAGTACTTTTCTATTCCGTCTATAGTCCTTGTATATGCCGACTATAGTGATTGTCTATTCCGTATATAGTGCTTGTCTATTCCTTATATAGTGCTTGACTATTCCGTCTATAGTGCATGTCTATTCCGTATAGTATATTGCTTGTCTATTCCATCTATAGTCCTTGTCTATTCCGTCTATAGTGCCTGTCTATTCCATCTATAGTACTTTTCTATTCCGTCTATAGTGCTTGTATATTCCGACTATAGTGCTTGTATATTCCGTCTATAGTACATTTCTATTCCGTCTATAGTGCTTGTCTATTCAATCTATAGTGCTTGTCTTTTCCGTCTATAGTTCTTGTGTATTCCGTTAAATGTAAAATCCTAAGAGACTAATTTTGCAGTTGACTCCATGAGTTTGTGTACATTGAAAATAATTTAGGGCACAGAATCCCTTTGTACATCTTTTTCTATTTGCATTCGTATACCTCTAGTAATTCAAAAGTTAAGATGACTTCTTGTTTTAGAACATTTACTGACAACATTTGATTCGGTAAGGACATAATTGAAATACAAAAGTCACTCACAGGAATATGGTTGAATCAATTATCTTCAAAAACTGTTTATTTAGCCCCAGAACTGTTTTAAGATTATATAAAATAAATTACCTCTGTCAACAGTTCATATTTGTTGTGATGTGTATAACGATCATTTCAGCATAATTATGCGATCTTCAGATAAAATGCCACAAATGTTTCAATGACCTTTATAAAACAAAAATAGTATAAATTGACATTTAAAAAAATGTCAGTTTTTTGTTTTTTTAATATCAATTATCTGCCTTACATGGACGGCATAGATACATTGTCATGCACAAAATAAGTTATTTTATAGAACTTTAACTTTTATTTATCCCCACTTTTATAAAAAAAAATAGTTTTAGTAAATAATATACGTTGTTTTAAAGTAAAAATAGTTTTTTGTGTTAGAACTGCATGTTCAAAATAGTAAGATCAGCAAACAATAGGCTGCTGAAAATGTATCTGCTTTAAACAATGTTACCTGTACATTAGTTGATTGCCAGTAACACTTATTGAACATTACACTAATATACTGCCAATGTATGAGGTTTTGGTATATTTGTTCTATGCTTTTCAACTGAGGTGTACTACTCTTAATTAATAAATGGGTATGGTTTTAAGGAACTTGCAAATCTAATCGTCTTTAATGGGATTGTTACATTTATTTATATTAATCTTTCAAATAGTCATATGGAACAAATCATGTTCTCAAGTAATAGATGTTAAAAAAAGTTGCATGAATGTTAGAATTTATTAATTCCTATTTAGTTTAAAAATATCAATTTACTTATAGGAATTTTAAAGTATTAACATCAAGTTAAGTTTTAAAATATTAATTAATAAATCGATATTTTTATGTGCTTCGGACAATAAAGCAACACTCGTTAGTTGAGGAACCCGACACGTAAAGTGAGGGAGGAGTGGCACTCCAATATCAGAAAGCGTGGGACGTAATATATCCTGGCTACTTAACTCAGGTGAGGGTATGTTAGGTATTTGACTGTGGTGGTGTTCGCACAATAAGGAAACACTCGATAGCTGAGTAACCCGACACGTAAAATGAGGGAGGAGTGGCGCTCCAATATCAGAAAGCGTGGGACGTAATATATCCTGGCTACTTAACTCAGGTGAGGGTATGTTAGGTATTTGACTGTGGTGGTGTTCGCACAATAAGGAAACACTCGATAGCTGAGTAACCCGACACGTAAAATGAGGGAGGAGTGGCGCTCCAATATCAGAAAGCGTGGGACGTAATATATCCTGGCTACTTAACTCAGGTGAGGGTATGTTAGGTATTTGACTGTGGTGGTGTTCGCACAATAAGGAAACACTCGATAGTTGAGGAACCCGACACGTAAAGTGAGAGAGGAGTGGCGCTCTAATGTCAGAAAGTGTGGTTGACTGTGGTGGTGTTCGTACAATAAGGCAACACACGATAGCTGAGTAACCCGACACGTAAAGTGAGGGAGGAGTGGCGCTCCAATATCAGTAAGTGTGAGAGGTAATATATTCTGGCTACATAACTCAGGCGAGGGTCATTTAGGTATTTCACTGTGTTGTGTTAATAAGAAAAATCTTTTGTAACTGAAGAACACGTAATGAAGATGTGGGAGAAAAATACTTTTACATTCATTGCTTCAGTAACTTTATAAATTTACTTTAATTCCATAATACGTCGGGATATTAGGATTGTATAATATCCAAATTTACTGTACTGTAAGCTGTACTTCTATTAATTGGTTTTTTTTTGTAATTACATTTTTTGCCAGTGAACATGGGTTGGGCCGTAGGCTTGTGCGTGAACATTATTGAACGAGTGAAGTACTGATCGTTAGCTCATTTAGAGATTTGAACCCTGAACCTTGACCTCATCAGTTGAAGCCTTGACAGACGTTCTACCAAGCCTGCATACCGAAGCAAGCTATACGAGCGCCGTGACATCTTGTGGGTAGGCAAAATGAGTGCTGTATCCATATTGCATTCGTCAATGTCAGGCGCTCTGATTCCAATTGTAATTTTTAAAAATATTTATTCAATATACATCTCGCCAGTGACTAAACCATACTTTGTATTTAAATTGTAAGATAGATAAAATCGACTTCTATCATGGAAGAGATTCTAGATTTGCATGGTCCAGTTGTACGATTATATACACACTGTACGTTTATATGTGTGTATATGATTATACATCAACACTATTATTTATTTCAAAAATTGCCAATTAACAAGTTCACGCCCAATTACAATATAACAATAAAAATGAAAATAATATTATAATTTAATGGAATTAGGTTAATTTATAATTAATTTATAAAAACTATTAAGAAGCACAACCTTCAAACACAGTCCGTATGACACAATGTATTTTAATCCGTTACAAATTGTGAAATAGCACAGCCCCATTTTATAACGAAAATAAATGACAACTATTGAAAAAATTACAAGCTAGATAACATACCCGCGCCTGAGTTATGTAGCCAGGATATATTACGTCCCACGCTTACTGATATTGGAGCGCCACTCCTCCCTCATTTTACGCGTCGGGTTACTCAGCTATCGGGTTTTATCTTATTGTATGAACACCACCACAGTCAAATACACAACATATCCTCGCCTGAGTTATGTAGCCAAGATATATTACGTCCCACGCTTCCCGATATTGGAGCGCCACTCCTCCCTCACTTTACGTATCGGGTTACTCAGATATCGAGTGTTCCTTATTGTTCAAACACCACCATAGTCAAATACACAACATACCCTCGCCTGAGTTATGTAGCCAAGATATATTACGTCCCACGCTTACTGATATTGGAGTGCCACTCCTCCCTCATTTTACGCGTCGGGTTACTCAGCTATCGGGTGTTACCTTATTGTACGAACACCACCACAGTCAAATACACAACATACCCTCACCTGAGTTATGTAGCCAAGATATATTACGTCCCACGCTTACTGATATTGGAGCGCCACTCCTCCCTCACTTTACGTATCGGGTTACTCAGCTATCGAGTGTTCCTTATTGTTCGAACAACACCACAGTCAAATACACAACATACCCTCGCCTGAGTTATGTAGCCAAGATATATTACGTCCTACGCTTACTGATATTGGAGCGTCACTCCTCCCTCATTTTACGCGTCGGGTTACTCAGCTATCGAGTGTTGCCTTATTGTACGAACACCACCACAGTCAAATACACAACATACCCTCGCCTGAGTTATGTAGCCAAGATATATTACGTCCCACGCTTACTGACATTTGAGCGTCACTCCTCCCTCATTTTACGCGTCGGGTTACTCAGCTATCGAGTGTTGCCTTATTGTACGAACACCACCACAGTCAAATACACAACATACCCTCGCCTGAGTTATGTAGCCAAGATATATTACGTCCCACGCTTACTGACATTTGAGCGTCACTCCTCCCTCACTTTACGTATCGGGTTACTCAGCTATCGAGTGTTCCTTATTGTTCGAACAACACCACAGTCAAATAAATACCTAACATACTCTAATCTGAGTGATGTAGCCAGGATATATTCCCTCTCACCCTTACTGATATTGGAGCGCCACTCCACCCTCATGTAATGTTTAATTAGTGTTACTGGCAATCAACTAATGTACAGTTAACATTGTTTAAAGCAGATACATTTTCAACAGCCTATTTTTTGCTGATCTTATTATTTTGAACATGCCGTTCTAACACAAAAACTACTATTTTTACTTTAAAACAACGTATATTATTTTACTAAAACTACATTTTTTTTATACAGTGTACTATGTATAAGTGGAGAAAAATAAAAGTTAAAGTTCAAAAAGTTTTATGTTTTGCACTACAATGTACCCGTGCCGTTCATGTAAGGCAGATAATTGATTCAACCATATTCCTGTGAGTGACTTTTGTATTTCAATTATGTCCTTGTCGAATTAAATGTTGTCAGTAAATGTTCTACAAGTTATTATTCATCAAGAAGTCGTCTTAACTTGTGAATTACTAGAGGTATACGAATGAAAATAGAAACAGATTTACAAAGGGATTCTTTGCCTTAAATTATTTGTCAATGTACACAAACTCATGGAGTCAACTGCGAAATTAGTCCGTTGGGATTTTACATCTAACGGAATACACAAGCACTATAGACGTTATAGACAAGCACTATAGACGGAATAGAACTAAACCTGTATTTTAAAATTGATTCACTTTAAAGAAAACTTCAGCAAATATAATAAAACCTGTAAATATTTATTTGAATTATAAATATTATAGTTAATTTAGTAAAACATTATGAAAATGCTTTGGTGTTTTTGAAAAAATGGTTAGGATAGCTTTGTTAAAAGCTTTAGATCATATCTAAAACTTTGGATTCTGAATATTTTTTAATATTTTGCTTTTGCCATACGTATGTATAATCGCTGCCCTTAATCTATTTCGTGTAGTTTGTTGTACATAAGATCTAGAAGTCTGAAAGGGCATTAATATGTTATAATTAATTAACATAGAATTTCTCCTACCTTTATGGAACACTTTACAAGTACTCATGTTCAATATATGTAGAGTTCTAAGACAAAGGGTACATGAGACCTGACACTTACAAAATACCCCTTTTACTAGTGACACTTGTCCCATAAAAACACCAATATGTCAGTTCAAAGTAGCTCGACGTCCCTGGTGTAATATTTTTCTCCGTTGGCTGGCACCAAGTATTCCTAATACAGTAATCCTTTTCCATCTCGCACATTCTCCTTTTTCAAACAGAGCGTGCTTAGAAAATATGATACTGAAAAAGTTAAAATAAAATATAAAAAAACCTAGTATATGAGACCAGTAAAGATATACTTCAATTTCATATTGTGTTTTTATTACTTTATTTTAGATAAAAGGTTTTTGGAGCAGAAAATATATAGAAAAACTCACAAAACTTTGTGCATGTAGGGAAAATTAAAATGTTTTCCTGTTACTCCCTATGCAATGTAATGTACGTGCCATTTAAGTACGTGCCATACATTATTGGTGTAATCATTTATTTATATTCCGTATGAGTTAGAAAGCCACTTAAGGTGGTTCGGTTGACATTAGTGACAGCTGAATTCCGCTCGCAGCATAAGCTGGACATCTGACCACGATACACTCATACACAGACACGACATTGTATTTCTCGTCGTAATACAATTAAAACAAACGAAGAACGTTATTTATTTAAATTAAAATTTGCTGAGTTGCAGTGAAATTATGCAATTAAATATAACTGATCGAGTCTTGTGAGTGTCTGTTTTAAAAATTTAGGAATAATCAAGAAAACAGTTTGTTGATTCTGCATGTACAAGAAAGCCTAAATTCACATCTTTGAGACGGTGTATTTATGACTATAAACATAATTTTAATGAAATAAATACTTGGGAGGATATTAAAGCTGACATAAAGTAATTGAAATCGAACATATCAAAATCTTTTGTTGATCAAACAACCTTAAACATTAGTGCTAAACCGGAACAGACCAAAATAAAAAATTATTGTTGATTTTATTTTCTGCATACCTTGCACTTGTATTAATTATTTGGTCATAACATTCCATGATAAGAATTGTCACTTACGGAATAAACTACAGAAGAAATGTAGTTTATCTCCTGATTTATTTTATATCTTTATAACACTGATTTACGTAATAATTATCGGATAAAATGCTAAACGTTATATTACAAGGACATTACCAATGATCGATAGTAAGTGAAATATAACATGAAAACTCATTTGAACTTAAAAATAAATATTATCTCAAATAATTGTTATTTGTTAATTTGCAGAACAAGTAAATAGGAAACAGGTGCAACGTTACTTACTTCATCGTTACAGCAGACTATAAACCTACATGTTACCCTATTGGAACGCGCCAACGTTTTAAGATTCCCGTTTCAGTCCCAAACTAGACTCGAGGTGAAGTCAAAAGCCGCAAGGGACCTTAGTGTTGCTTGGCTTTCTGAGTTCAGATAGATTGTTTTTCCGGTAAGGCCCAAATCTATGTTTGCCTGAGCACAGGCACCTATGGCAGCGACTTCCGCCTGAAAAACCGTAGCCGAATCACCAAGGCTGCATCTGAGCTCAGTTTTTGACCTGGCACCATACACCCCGTAACCAGACCTAAGGATGGTTCGTGAGCCATCTGTGTACCACGTGATCACGTTCTTCATCACGATTGATTCACCTTGTTCCTAATATTATCTGTCACCAATGACGACACGATAGGTTTTTCATAGTCAGTTTGTCTAGGCATCCTATTCGAACACATCTCTAGAATGTCTAATTGTAGGATGCTAGAGATTTCGGTATGCTTACTGGCATAGTGAGCGTACCAGCATCCACTGGTCTAGAGCCTATATGCCGCAAGCCTTGCCTCCCCCATGATAAAAATGTCAAGGGGCAGACTTAGCAGCAACTCCATTGCAGCGGTGGGTGTACCCTTAAATGGCCCAAGGATTCCAAAACAACCTAACCGCTGCACCTTGGTTAGGGTTTTTACAGAGTGACTTGTTGGAACTTGGGCCACCAAATAATGGCTCTTTATACAAGCTTCGGACTTAGGACCCTCGTATAAAGCCAATGGAAGAACTGAGGGTTCAGTCCCCACGTGCATTCAAAGGTACGCCTCAGCCTTATCAATGTGGTCCGAGAGCGTTATATGGTCTGGGTGAGGTGTCTATTTCAAGTAAGTTTATCATCTAGCAATACACATAGATACTTAACTTCCTTAGATACCTGGACGCAGTTGACAAAGATTCTTGGTACTCTGGCAACCTCCACGTTCTTTTATTAATAAATGGTACCATAACGGTCTTACTGTGGTGAACAGATAGCTCCTGCGCTATTCACCATGTCTCTACCATGGACAATGCCCTCCTCATAAGGTCGAGGCATATATCCATGTATTTACCTCTCATTAGGACCACTGTGTTGTCTGCTTCAGCCCTGAGCGTACACTCCATGCTTTTTGAGAGCCATGAAGAGATCATCAACGACCACGTTCCACAGGAAGAGTGACAAAACTGTCCCAAAAGCGTTAATGGGGTTTCGAGACAAGATCTTGTGGATCCTAGAGCATTCTGGGACACTTTCAATGTCCCTGCAAAAGTTCCTCTACGAGTCTCTCCTCGCTTTGCGGATTGCTCTGTTGTAGTCGCCGAGGGCCCTCGAGTACCTATCCCAGTTGTTCGCACATTTGCAAACATTGTGCAGTCTTCGGACGGTTTTCCTAAAGGCTTCAAGCTCGTGATTCCATCAACAGAAATTCTTGTTAGACTTTAACTCCATCTCTGGACACGCTTTGAAGTAAGATGTCTCGGTAGCTGATTGTATGATGTTAACTATACCATCTACCTTTTCGCCATTCCCCAGATCAGAATAGTCTAACCGAGCTTTCAGCTCTTCCTGGTATATAGCCCAGTCACTTCTCCTAGGATTTCTTAACAGAGCCTTAATGGGAGCTGTTCTAATCAAAAATGAGATGTAGTTGTGATCTGACATGGATGGATCGTCTAGTACGGTCCAACCGTCTACTTTGCAAGCTGCGTGGCAGCTTGCTAGGGTTATATCAAGGACATCTGTTCGTAAACTTAACCCCCTTCTCTGTTGGAAAGTGGGCTTGCGGCCCCGATTCAATATCACTAAATTAGCTTCAGCTAAATAGTCTAACAGTGACTCACCTCTAACATTTATGTTGGTGCTCCCCCATGCAGTGTGATGGGCGTTGGCATCCAACCCTGTTACCAGGTGTCGTTGGTGCATCTCTCCGTGGTCTACAATCCTCCTACAACATAGGTAACAGAGGGAGCTCCTCGGAGTCCTAAGGCAGGTATACTGATGCCATCAAGATTTTGACATCTCCGTCACTTGTTGGAAGGCATACTTAAGTTACAGTCGTGTCCCTGAAACAAAGACCGATCAGTTTTAGAAATTTGATGTCACTTCTGATGAAGATACAAGCCCTAGGGTTATTACAGCTAACATCATACACCAAATTACCTTTAGCAGTGCCGTGTCTCATAACTCTCCCTCCAACGATCCATGGCTCCTGAATCAGGGCCACTCTTACGTCGTCGGAGAAAATATTTTGGCAGAGCGTTGCTGTAGCTGCTCTGAAGTGATGACAGCTGATCTGTAGTACTGGCATTATTTCTGTGGGGGCTTGGGCCCCCCCTTAGGCTTGAGTATTATTCTATCCAGCCCTAAAAAGGGCCGCATCGAGAGGGCATTCAGACTCCTAAGGGAGTCTTCATCAACCATGATCACTGGGAATAGGCCATTGGAGTTTTGAGTGATCCAAACAACCACCCAGTGATCAGTGTTCCGCTGGTTTTCCTTCTTCAGTCGCAAAAGGACCTCAGCTTTAGTAACAGCACAAGTTGTTGCTAGTACGAACATGGTCAACTTCACCATCTTAACCAGGTTCTTGGGCAATCCAAGCTTCAGTTGTACACCCTCGAAAGGGCTCATATCTGAGGCCTGGTTTTCAAGCCATTCCCCGGTCATAGCATTGGCGCAACCAATCACGACCACTCCAGCCACAAATTGGCAACTTGTGACGTTAATATTTGCACCCTTGAGAGCACGTAACGTCAGCTGTGTTTTAACAGATGCTGCCTACTCCTCCGTCATAAGCTGTTAGGGGTGCTCTTGCCTGACAACGGCCAGATTTTCCACCGGCAACCTCTCAGTAAAGTACTCTGTGTTGCCTTGGCGCTTTTTCTAGCCTCCAAGCTCCTCCGGTGTCAGTTGCAAAAGCAACCTCTTCACACTGGGATCTTTTGAGGCGACAGAGGACGAAGACTTTCGGCACGGGTCGCTAAACAGCTTAGTCTAGGGCCCTCCTCACTTGGTTCTGTAGGTGGACCAACACCCAGTGACAGAGGGTAGCTACGCAGCTAACAAGTGAGAGTTGATACCAGGAGAGGACCAGTCTGCCGAACCCACCCCGCATGCAAGGTGTGGTCGGAACGCCTCGAAAGGTACTACCACTCCCTGGTACCCTTACCCCCGTCTGGTCTCGTTCATCATACATGTAGCTGGAGGTGTGCATACAACGCACAGGTGCAGCGTTAGTGACAGCCAATTATAAACCTAATGCTTTATAACGTATTCTCTCTTGCGTCTTTGCTCAGTATCACTTCTCCTCTTTCATCATACATACAAACGTATATTACTTTGTTAGGTTATGGATTTTTGTATTGGTTGTGTCATATCTCTAAGTATGTTTCAGAAAATACTAAAAATGTTTCATTACTATCAATACTTTACAGAATACTAGAGTGATAGTGATTAGTCGTATACAAATCGATTATGATGATAAGTTACAATACTATAGTACAAATAATTAGTGATGTTGTAGTAAGGAAAGTGAAAATTGAGATGGATGCGTTTTTTATTTCAGTATAAATCAGTTTTGCGTAATATATTTATAATAACAAAAGATTACATTTGGCAGTTTTGCTTTTTTTAACCATTTTGTTAAAAGAATTTGACCTCATTTTTCCATTAGCCAGTTCCCAAAATACTCTTGATCTTTTCGAAACATTTTTGAGACGGGGCAAAGGGGAAAATTACTACTGTATAAGGTAAATATTAATAATAAAACTAACAATGACTACACTCAAAACTCATTCGCCCCTCAGATTCGCCCATATTTCTACGTTCGGCAACTTCACAATGGATAATAATAACACATAACATAGTTGTTATATACATCACTACCTAAACACGGCCACAATTTTGTTGGAGTTATGTTTGACTTTAGTTGTTACATGAACAATACTCTTTAATTGATTTTATCTCAAATAAAGTAACTTAGTTGTTTTTTTATAAATAAACAATCATCTGGTCAAAGTTTATTACACGATTTAATTAGGATAAAATTTGCATATAAATCAACTGGTCACATTAGCACTTTTTCAGCTCTGATATTTATTTTCATTAGTTAAATGTAGGTAGATCATGAAATGCTTGAAATAACCTTTTCTAGTTTACAATTTCAAGAACTAAATATGTAAAAAATGTCTGGCATACAAATGAAATGTTGAGTGAACATTTCAAGTGAATCCGTCCATTGTTTTTTAGGGCTGTGTACACAAACATACGGAAGTTTTTATTCATTATATATAGATACTAAGTCAAAAACCACATTTAAATACTTTAACAATCTAAGATTCTATTGCAAGAGACTACTACTGGTGATTTCATGTTAACTTTATTATTGACTTGCAAAAATATTGGTATATCCCTATTTAACAAGAAATATTCGTTATAAACTATACATTGTCTGTAAAACTCTAATAACCAAACTTTAAATTACACCAATATTTTCGAGAGGACAGCTGATTTTACTGAGAGGGTGTTAAAAAGAAAGTAAGCGACAATTTACTGCGCCACCTACACAGCTGCTACAACTCTAGGGAAATTTAGAGCGTATGTAGGCATCCATTCAAAGTAATTTGAAAAACCTCCTCTAGAGGAATCGCTATATCAACAGATGGGTTTTTAGTAGCTGTAAGTTGTACACATTGTAACCGAATTACTTACAGGGCTTAGGTACAACCTAAATACAATGAAACATACAATATTTTTGGAGTGGACGAATCTTCCATTCTTTATTTTCATGAAATAATTTAAGTATGTAAATAAACTACGTAATACATTTAACAGATTCCTGCATTTTTCAACCAGAAGTGATTAAAAGGAGAACATTGAAACATGATATTAGCAAGATATAATAAGGAATCTAATACATATTACAGTGATAACTCTAAAATTACACTAACTGTCATAAATATTGACACTTTTCGTATTTCAGAGCTTTAACAAGTGACTGCCATAAGTACTAAATGTTCCCCCCCAACAATTGTAGGATCCATTTTTCTTTTTTCCAAAACTTTGGCATTGTTCATTATTCAAGTTTTACTTCACGAGGATTTAGTTAGGTAGTATTCGATTAAAATCAATCTAATACCATAACAGTATTGATTTCTATGAATTGTGTGGAAAATCAGTGACTGTAGCTTCAGACTGCAGAGTCCACGTTCCGAGATTTGAATCCCAACTGAGCTGACAGTCAGTACTGCACTCGAGGAATGAAGTTCACGCACAGGCCTGCAGGCCCATGTAAACTTATTAGTGATGTTAGAACAAACAAATAATTATATATTTAGATTTTATTATATAAAACACGCCGACATGAGACTGCGCGTATGAATGAGTGTGGATGACCTGTGTAGCCTAGTTACTAACTGAGTTTGACATGCTCAAAATGGGCCATTTATTAAAAGCCCAACAGCTACTAAGGGACCTACAGCTTTGCTTGGAATCCAAACAACTTCGTAGTGGTCTAATTGTCAGCTAAATGACAAGCCCAATACTCAGTTCTATCCCCTCCACAACATTCAGCTACTGACTACCACTCAACAAGGACACCCCAGACTTTTGAACTAGTAACAATGTTCATGGCAACCATTGAGTGTCAGTATTATGAGAACCGATTATAGAACCTATAACTAACACTCCTCAATATTGAATCCCAATGTAACTGGGTTATTGGGTGATGAGTGGTGATGAGGGGATGAGGGAGTTGATGTATGATGAGTACTCTAGTTGGGCTTACAAGTAGTAAAGTAATTGTTGTAACTAAAAAACATTTTTATTCATTTTTTTATAATAAATATATAATAAACATAAATGTCTCACTAATGATTATAGAGCGCTGCTAGGTATTTTTCACGGCTAAACCAATGAAAATACTGAAACCTGAGTTTAAGTCAGTAGATCTCCGAAACGTCAAAATTTCCTTTGCCAAATTTACGAAACATGGCTAGTTACATAATATTTAAATAGTTATGTAGCTAAAAACTTGTGTGTTATACTTATAATAACTATTTTATATTTATGAATATGGAGGTCAGTTTGCACTGTTTATTTAATATTCCTACAGTTAAGAGCATATTAAAATTAATTATACACTTTGACAGCTACAGTTAAAATAATGTCAGTGCAGGAAGACGTTTTCTAAATATTCTCCATCGGAACGTGTGCATCTGCAAACTGTATCCATGTACTATATTGAGCGCTATATCACCTTACCATCTTAAATAAACTAGAACGGCACCTCTCCACTTTACCTATCGAGTTTCCAGAGTCTCTTTGTTGCACAAACTACGTTGAATATACCCTGGATAATACCCTTACTGATAATTTGCCCCTTCTCCCTTACAGTGTTATGTCTCCCATGATACCATTTAGCACGGTATGTAACGCCGAAACACCTGACACTTTCGACCAGCTACTCTTAGAATGACTTTAAAATTTACCAACCCAGAACTGGTGGGACCCTTCTATTTTACCGAAATAAACCCCAGTAAGAATGCCATATTTAAATTGTGAACAATAGTTCTGGAATTCATGTTTATAAAGTAGTATTAGTGTCAGCTGTTACAGGAATTAGCTTAAAATATGACCAATATAAAATTGAGTGGTGTAAAGAAGCAATTAAGGAAATAATAAGTAATCATTCTAAACTAGGGACACCCCTACACACTTCGCGTGCCGATGGTGACGCTTGGTACACCTCGGCCTTCGGCCTCGGCACGTGACTTTTAACTACAAATAATAGTAGATTAACTCTATAAAGTAATACCTCAATATTAAATTTATTTACAGTATCTCACTCACACAACTTGCGTTGTTACCTATTTATTAGTATAAACACCCAATTATATTACTTAGCCTATTTCAAACATGTTCATTTAATTTTTTTTTCTTAATAGCTGAAGATAATACTCTTGATGCGCCAATAGTATAATGTCAAACACTCAAAATAGACATGTTTAAATATTTAGAAAACAGCTGTCATTAATTTACTAAAATCAACCCAATGTTATCCTTATAGATCAATATTTTAGGGGCAGTTTCTACCCCTTAGGAGTATTTTATCAAGATGAACATAGATTAGTTGCTCTATTTAAGACATAAAGCTTAGATGTTTAGATATATATGTTCCCTTTAGATATAAAAGTTTCAAAGTCTAGACAAATCTGTAAGTCTACTTTTAGAGGGCACAAATCACTGTAGTTAACTCTGAATCAGTGAAATATCGGATTACTTGCCATATTTAGCCATGTCTTGTGAACTGGATATGCATGCTTTAAAACTACATTGTTAATTTTCCGATTGAAACAGTTTATTTTCCTATATAACAAGGTTTCAAAGTCTAGAAAAATCTTTAAGTCTACTCTTAGAGGCCGTAAATTACTAAATTTGATTTTAAACGCACAAATTGAAAAAATTGCTCTAACTTAGGATGAAGGAGGTGAGATAGAGCAAAAAGTCATAGGGCCAAAGTTGTAGATCGTCTAAAAATCAGCTACAGAAAATTGTGTTAGTTTTGCTGTAGAACCGTTCATTTAGCCACTACAGTCCAGTTAGAGAAACACTGTCTTTGGGATTTAAAATTTTGGCACTAAAAAGGCTGCCATCTTCGATTTACTAAGAATTTTTCTACATCCTTTCTTATTACACATCTACAACATAAGATCTTTGACTATACAAAATTTCAGCCTAGTAGGCTTAGTACTTTTTTAGTTACAGCGGTGAGTGAATTAGTTAGTGGTATTGCCTTCTGTAGGAATAGATTATCTTTCAACTTAGGTTTACTGGTTAGTTAGACTTTCATATAAATATATAACTGCTACGTAACAGTTGGCGATTGGAGTTTTAAATTACGAGACACCTAATTTACAAATTAGTGATATATGAACCGTTGAATCATGCGTTAGGGTGGCTAGATTGTAGTTAACTTTAATTAAATTGTAAATTAACTCATTATAAAATAAAGTGAATGTTCGCTTATTAAAGTAAGCAAGCGTAGATGTTATTTTTAATGTTTTAATTGAAAACACCTAAATTATATTCAAACAAATTAATGAAGAAAGAAAAATATATTTACTTAACTTGTTTATGACAACATTTTGAGTTTTCGTACTTCTTTGTTATAAATGCAATTTTATAAAGTTTAACATTAAAAAATATTATAGTCGATCTAACAAATCCAATGTATTTTGTTAAGTTAAAAAAATATGGTCAATTTTGATTTTTTTTTTGCAAATGTGAGTTTTTCTAAAAAGGAGTATATTTTGAAGAAAGTTTTACTTAAAAAAAACCTTGACTATATTTTAATTATTTAGGCTTACCACAATTTCAAAATGGAGGCCTGTGTCACTTCAATAAACCTTAATTGTCAGCGTTAAGGCAGCGGCCATTGGCCTAAAACAATATTACTTCATCTCCACTTCACTCCACAAGTGGTCAGATATCTATTGTTTGGACTTAAGTACGAATATAGCTGTATTTAATAGAATGTTTTTAAATACAAGTTTATGATAACCTTTATTTAATTAGGTTTATAATAAAGAACGTAAGTTGATATTTATTTTAAGTTTTTTTTGTGCTTTTTAATAGATTAGTTATTTCAGTTTATCGGACAAGCTATCAAATCTTATTATGTGAAATATATATATAATATAAGAATAATTTTAAGTAAATTTTAATAATATTTTCTTAAAACCCAACAGTAATTTATGTTTTAAATTCAAAACACGTACAGGTGTTTAAAATGTAAAACTCAAAATAACAAACATGTATTATAGGGACATAGACGTACCACATTTTAAATGGGCGAGTGAGTGAGGATGAGAAAGAATGTCAAAAGTTCTTTAGAAATAGCCACTAATTTAAAGATAAAATTTAAATAAATGAATTGCGGTAGTATATAGTTTCAATAAATTAGTGCCCTCTGTTATTTTATAAGTTTTAGAAAATAACACAAGTTTACCACGACTGATTTAATAAATATTTTCAAACCAGTTGAAGAAGAAGAATGTTGCTCCAGGGACTTCAAGTCTGTTGGAATGGAAATCTTTCCGCTTCATAGTGTGGAAAGTTACGTCACTATGTAAATGAATGAGTTGCTAACAACTATTTAAGTACTTAAATAAAGTTGTCATTCTTTCATATCTAATCAGATATTTCTGTGCGATTGGTTGTAAAACTGTTAACAGAGAAATATTAGTTTTTAAATGCTGTTGAGAGTAACTAAGTAATTTAACTGTACCGGATAGTTTATTCCTTTTCATTATTTATTTTATCTTACAAAAAACATTAGGAAGTATTATTAATGTCTTATGATTTTATATGTAACTAATTTATTAATTTTCATTAAATTAAATAATTTTTCATGTCATGGTGCCAATAATCATTTATCAAGAGAAACCATAAGTAAAACGGATGAGGCCTAAATCTATGCGCCTCTGTGACTGACTTTAATAAGCATGTAATGGGATTTTAGAGGCTTAGACCCTTGATTATATTCACCTACAATAGATAAACCATCGAATAGGAATATTTAATTTGTGCCTGTAATTTTGTTAGTTAGTGAGGCCCGCAACCACAGCTGGTTTAAACTGCATTACATTTACATGGGACTACACTAGTGCTTCACAATGGACGACAAAAACAGCTGATAAATTGATATTTAAAATTTAACATTGGATGGGAAATATATTTGTGTATGAAATCAATGCTTAGACTCAAATTCACGAAATTCCGTTTTATACTTTGCAAACTTTAAAAATACAAATTACATACAAAATAATCAAACCTTTTTAGTAATATTACTGCATTATATTTATAACTAATCCTGAATAATTATTGAACAGTTATTAAGATCATTAAAATCATTAAAAAAAATCTTTAGATATGTGACTTTAACAGAATAACAAATATAACGTATTCTATTAGTTCTTTAAAAGAAACGTATACAATAATGTCGAATACATACAAACGAGTTCAATATTTAAGTGATTATTTATAGACATATCGTTGAATGCTCTAAATATATATTCAGGTTTTGTTCAGCTTTTTTAACAACCTAAATGTTATTATAATTGATGGTGTTTGAGGTTAGGGTATGATTTGACAACACACATATTAAAATATTTCAGATATAAAAATTAAGTTGGCACACAATTTATTTTATAAAATATAAAAATCATCCAAGTGGTCATCCTATAGTTCTATTAATAGCTGAACATTTAAATCTTTTAATAATAATTTATAATATTGGCAATCAATTATTTATTTTAAAAATGCAAAAAAACTCTCACTAAACGTAAAAAATCTATAATTTTATTAAAATTAAAAGCAGAAAAATTAAACTTAAAATTTAACTGTTAAAAAAAAAATCGTTGAAAAATTTAACTGTTAAAAAACAGTTAAAAAATATTAAAAGGAAACCCTATGATATGTTTTCCGCTATGGGAAAATAAATCCAGTTCGTTAAAAACTATACAATTATGAGATGATATACTAAAAACAATTATTTAATTCATTGTCTAATAAACACGATAAAACAGTCAATACCCACGCGTGACCAGCCTTTCAAACTACGGATCCAGGTAATTCTATAGAATGAATGCACTTGCTTACAATATACAAGTATATATATATATATATATATTTATTTAAAAAAAATTGCTTAATATACCATACTGTTTTTCTAGTCCTTATTACCCGTTTGTGCATTAGGCACATGAAGTGTACGGTATAATAAGTCAATAATAACATAAATAAATAATAAAATGTTTGAATTAAACCAGCATTGTTTTAATCCGTGGAGTGCAATTTAAATTACAATACACATCAGTACTTCTGCTAGAATTAACAAAACAAATACTTTCGTTGGGCACATATCTTTGAAAGATGGAGACTTAATGAAGCCACCTCAAAAAATAATATCTCTAAATTTTTCACTAAGTAAAAAAAGCGGATGTAGCTACTAAGGCTGTGCCTACCACGCACTGTCCGGGTTCGATTCCCGGTGAGACCATGAAGTTTCACTTCGGTAGTTTGGAAGTCACGCCAAGCCGTCTGTATTAGTCCTTAGTTAAGTTGTCACTAGTGGTGCAGTGCTGTAATCCAGCTACTTGGGAACAAAGTATTGAGGAGATTGTAGGCGATGGGTTCTACCCTCGGCCCTCTTTAACCTGTCATGGCATCATCTCAGTGGTTACCATCGACCTGGGTACTACAATGTGAAGAAGTCTAGAGTGTCCAAGTTGGGTGGTAGTCAGTATCAGGATGTTAGTTAGTAGGGAGAACTGAGTACCAGGTTTGTCAGTTAGCTGAAAATCAGACCAATACTACGTGGTTAAGATTCCACTTAAAATTTTACGTCCCCTAGATATTATTTCTAAATAACAGTCACCTTACTTAACAACAATGACTATTAAATCATCTACACTGACTCAGTCTTCATATTCGGCCATATCTCTACAATCAGCTTCTTATCAATGAATTGAATCAATATTTCATTGAATATTTCATTGAATCAATGAATAATAGTGAATAATCACAACAATAAGATACATAAAAATAGTTTCGGCTTGAATGAAATGTATTTATTTTTAATTTGCTCCTTTACCAGGCTCATAAGCGGAGAAAATACAGAGACAAACTACACGCTAGGGAATTTTGCAATTTAGTTGCTCTTGTTTCATTAACCATGCAACTGTGCATCCAATTAAGTACTGATTGAAATAGTTTGAGGTCGTTGCAATTTTGTAATAACTAGAAACATTCGTGCAGAAATTTGCTGGCAACGTGCTGTATTGCTATTACATTTAAATTGTATTTTAATTACACGTATAATTAAATTAAATTCCTATGGATAGTCATCATTAGTCTAATTGGAAAGTTTGAATAGTTCACTAGCATGTTTCCTATAAACGTTTAAACACAGTTTAAAAAATTTAAAACATTTTTTTTTAAATGTGAAACCTATGGAAAAACATATCTCTTTTCATAATCATAATTTGTGATAGCTTAAAAACACATTTTTTCATAGGTGCTAAATTTACCGACATTTTGACATATAATCTAATAAAAAAAAAAATATATTATATATATAAAAAAATAAGATATTTTAATGACATACCTCTTTATATATATATATATATATATATATATATATATATATATATATATATATATATATATATATATATATATATAGAGAGAGAGAGAGAGAGAGGTATGTCATTAAAATATCTTATTTTCGAAATAGGTAATTGTTAAGACACATATTTACCTCAGTATTTAAAGTAGTTATTTATATAAAGTATTATTTGTATTTCATTTGTATAAAGTTTCAAAATAATCTGTGGCCGAGTGGTCTAAGGCGTCATGACTTAATTAAAGTCTGGATTAAAGATAGCAAAGGATCAAATTTGACCTGGACTGGAAGTATTTATCAGTAATATTTACCTTTTACTGTACTGGTTCTCCCCCTTACTCTATCAGATAAGTTACCAGCACCTACAAATAGTCTATGAGGAATGGGTAGAGTAAGAAGGAGATCGGTATCTCATTGAAAAAAATATATACAATTTAATAAATAACTGACACAATTTCCATGTAGTATATTGTACTAAATTTGTTGTTGATAGTAACCTTGTATACCAATAATGGAACTGAAAAAGCTGAGTTATCCAACATAAACGTGTCAGACTCCCTGAGAGAACTCAATTTTCCAATTTAAATTACTGTAACTACATCCTCAACGCGTCTTTCCTCGTCCTCTTACCGAAATAGAAATTGTATGGAGTTTAGGGCAAAAATCACTTTGCATACCTAAACTTAGGGAACATATATATGAATATGATTGGAACATTTTACTATAGAAATGTTTGTCCTAGTAATTATTTTTAAACTAGTTAAAATTTCTTTCATAGTTAATTTATAATTCAAAAAAAATTACGTATAAAGTCAAATAAGTGTCCTATATTTATACAAAGGAAGATGGGAAGAAATTTTACCTAAAATACCACTACATCTTGTTCTGCGGAAACAGACGAGCAAGAACAGAATTATTTTATAGTTACAAAACTATTTAAGAAAACATAAATAAATTTATGCTAAGAACTCTATGTGTAGGGAAAAACATTTTTCTATTGGCATTTGTAGTATGTACCAAATTCCATGACAGAACTTTGCATTTCTCTGTAATGAATATCATTAGATAATAAATGATATTAGCAATTCCCAAAAAAACATTTTATATAGTCTGACTAACTATATATATTGACTTATATTTTATGGTGAAGACAAGTTACTTATATTTTGAACATCGAAAATTAACTGACAATAAACTATCAGAATATGAATTCTAGGGCCCATTCATCATAGAGTGTTTTCCCCCACAAAAGGGTTGTCTCTGTATCATTGGAGGACCGTGTTTTGAGTCTTGTAAGCAACTTTTAAATGGTTTTAAAATCTAAACTCTGGCTAGTCTGGTGGAGTACGAGAAATTTTTTTTTCAAGCAGCCCACAGATTGTCGCCAAAATTGACCATTTCCAACACGACATAGAAAGGTCATGTCTGTGTCTAGACATAGGTTAATATCAGTGCATTTTGAGAGGGGCCTATACTACTTAAGTGCGAAAGTGCTCAACAAGTTTCTAAAGGAAATAAAACACAGTTTACGATCATTCAAAGAGAAAATAAAAGCGCTCATTCTTAGTAAATGTATTTTTATTAGTAGGATTTACTAAGTTAGAATCTTCTGTTATGACTTAACGTGTAACGTGAACAGAATTTGTTATATGTAGAAATTAATGTTGAGAGTTTCTATTTGAAAACTATGTAGTTTATGTTATATTAATTTTAAAACGCACTTAATTTGTTCATGTTACACTTATTTTAAGACATTTTTATACTTCCTCAATTTACTAATAGTTAATATTCAATTTATTGGGATTTAGTTTTTTATACGCAAATATAACTAAAAACATAATAACTATGAATATATTATTTTGTTCTTAGTGTTTGTTTGGACTGTAATAACTTTTATTTATATAATAATACTTAAACAGTTAAAAATCAAGTTATTTATTACTAAAGAAAAATGTGGATAGTCAACGTTAAAGCAATATTAGGTATTTTTTGAATAACATAAACAGTGTATACGACGTAAACTATACACTGTACATGATTCTAAACTATCATTAGTTTGATATTAATATAAATTAAAATATTTTGTAAAATACTAACAACACTCAGTTACGGTTTGCTGTCGTTTAGTCTGATATTTAATATTTGAAGTTGTTTTTTTTTTTTTTTTTATTTAGTTGTTAGGAAAACAACACTTTACTTCTTACTTGATTTGATCTGATATAAAGCATTTATTTATTATTAAAACAACTTACAGTTGTTTTTATAAATAAAAATCTGATAAAAGTATTCCACTTCCAGGATCTGATTTGAATTTTTTATGCACATAAATCAGCTGATTAAAATAACATTTTTTCAGCACTGAAATTTATTTTCATTTGTGAACTGTAGGTAGGTCGGGAGAAGCTTGAAAAGCCCTGTTCCCGTTTACAGTTTTAGGATCTAAATATAGAACACATGTGTATAAATGCGATGTTGGGTAAATATTTAAAGTGAACCAATTCACTTCTTTTCGAGTTATTTGTACACAAACGTACGGAATTTTCATGTCAGTTTCATTTTTACGTATATAGGTCATAACAAACTGGGTACACGTTTTAAATATAAACGAATGCTTTAAAACATTGTTCAGTAAAAACGGTCATGGTATGAATTACTAAATACTCTACTAGTAATATTTTTAAAATCCTAGAATTATTAGTACATAATAAATAAGTACCATTTACTACAGAACTTGCTTCTTTAGTTATTTTCTAAGATGATTATAATTTTATAACTGAAGTAGTAACAAAAAAATTATAATTATTAAATTAAAAGCCTACATATTAAACATTTATAATCATCATTATCACACTTTTCTGTATCAAATAATAACTCACTATTACTTACTTCTATATCTTAAAAATAATTTCACAGGGACACAAACTACTAGTAACAACGTTCTATCCAACTACAGTAGTTATCTTACAGTTTGTGCTCCTATGAATTATTTCCGCATAAATAAATTATTTATCAGATAATTATGATAAATTAATATTAATTGAGACCTGCTACGAGATAATTTGGTATTATAGTCTTACTCTCATTAAGTAATTATTTTGCGTGATTTTTAATAAAAAATCTACACATTAAAAGATTTTAAACAAACCAAACCTAGATAGTAATAATTGTTATATGACACGTTGAATTTCAATATATGGCAATTATTACAAGTAAAACTATATGAACCTTTGAAAAAAAACACCCAGTGAGATTTTTTTAAATATAATAATCTCACATTTGCTACTTAGTTAAATAAATAAATCAGATTTTACTTATTTACGTTATTAAAATGTCTTTTAAAGTAACGAAATACTTAAGTGAAAGTTACCCATGTATATAGAATAAAAACAAAGAAAAACAAGAATATTATTTTTAAACAAATATTTAATGATAATATGAAAAAAATTCCAGTGTTTACTACCAAAATATTTTCTCAAATAAATAACACTATATGGCTGTGTTTGTAAAACTTATCAACTCGTAGTCTCTCCTAAAGTACAGATTTGTAAAAACAGGTAACAGTTTTGGGGTAGATTATTTTATTTGTTTACTTTTCTTTAGGGAAATGAGGCAAATAACAAAAAGTACAAAGTCGATACTGGTGGTGCAGTGCAGTAACATAGCATCTACTCAATGGTTGCCATCAACGTGGACAATACTAGAGAGGTTTAGAGTGTACGTATTGGGTAGTAGTCAGGGTCCGGGTGTTGTGTAGGGGAGATAACTGAGTGTCATTGGTTGAAAGGAAGCCTAATACTATGTGGTTCGGATTCCACGTAAAGCTACTCGTCCTATATTTGACTGGCTCTTGGGCTAAACGGCCCTTCCTGCACACGATTCGAAATCAGTTATTAATCAGACTACGCAAGTCGATCACACTTATTTAACACTCATGAAAACATTCACTTCCACTTCAAAATACCCAAAGTTGTGTCAGCATCTCATATCTAAGAAACTAAAAGAAGAGTTTTTAAATCAAACTTATATAAATCTATAAGAGAAGAGATTAACATGGCAGGACCATTAAGGAACTGATAGTAACTGACTTTATGAAGCATTAGCGCATCGTCATTTATTAAAGCTTCTTTCTAAAGTACAAAATGACGTTAATAATGGTAATGACTCAGACAATTTCCTGTCGAGTAAAAGCCCTGTTTAAAACAAGTTAATCTCTTTAACTTGCACTTAGTGGACATTAGTTATTTAGCAGGTACTTAAGTTTATTATATTAGCAAGAACTGTTGAGAAATGTCGTACCAATTATCAACTACACTATTATTTTTTTCATGTAAATATGAGTGTTTTATTACAATATTGCAAGTGAGTGTCATACAACACAAATTTATTACAATATAAATACAAAATGTTCAGCATTTATGGTGATAGATTGGTGAACCATGTGTTACTTTTTTAGACTACAGTAACTCACAAAGTAATAAACGTCCATTTTTATTTTATTCCTTTTAACATGTAATAGAGAGGAGGTGTGTTAATCCAAGTGAAATCTATGGAGGCAGGGTTTCCTTCGTAGTCATAATGGTTACCACCATAATTTAAGCATTGATGACTTAAGTCCTGGTTACGACTAGTTTTCCCATGTCTTTGATTTCACATTTAATTTGTGTACACAGACTGGATACTTTGTAATAATTGTACATTACAATTACAGTACCACGTACTGTGGTAATGACCCACCCACCCACCTATACACGTACTGTTGTAATGCCCCACCCACCCATCCATACACGTACTGTGGTAATGACCCACCCGCCCACATATACACGCACTGTGGTACTGAACCACCCACCCACCTATACATGTACTGTGGTAATGCCCAACAAACCAACCTATATACGTACTGTGGTAATGACCCACCCACCCACCTATAAATGTACTGTGGTACTAAACCACCCACCCACCTATACACGTACTGTGGTAATGTCCCACCCGCCCACCTATACACGTACTGTGGTACTGAACCACCCACCCACCTATACATGTACTGTGGTAATGCCCCACCCACCCACCTATATACGTACTGTGGTAATGACCCACCCACCCACCTATAAACGTACTGTGGTAATGACCCACCCGCCCACCTATACACGTACTGTAGTTTGCCAACGTTCTTCTTCAGGACAATCATACAAATAGTATTTTTTTTAATTTTATTGACATTTTATGTTGAATTTGAATGAGCACCACTTAAACCAGTCATTATTTCATTTCTGGTTATTGAAATTGTATTAGCTGATTGTTGATTAAATAAATAAAATAAATTCAAAAGATTGCTATTTTAAAGCAACAATTGTGGAATTCTACAGTCAATAAAACTGTTCTTTAAATATTTCTTTAACAAGTATACATAACTTTTTAACATTTCATGAAGATTGGAAAAATGATATATATATTTATATTCAAGGAGCAAACAAACAGATGATATATGCTCTGTTTAATTTATTTATCTCATTTAATAGTATTCGATTATAGCTACAAGTAACAACTTAGGTATTTAGATACTGCTCATAAGCCATTTCATATATCTGATTTCTAAATGATAATTATTTATTCATTAGTAAGACGCCGATCGTCAAGATACGTGCGAATATGAGGGGTGAATATGAGGGGCGAATATGAGGGGTGAATGAGTGTGATGAGTGTAGATAACTGAGCGTAGTCATTGTTACTAACTAAGGTCAACTGTTCCTCAGAAAGATCTATTTATCAATAGCCTAATAGCCAGGGCAACTAAATGACCTACAGATATTACGTGGACTCTGAACCACGTAGCGTTGTTACGATTTTCATCTAACTGAAAATATTTAATAAATGGACAAGAAATATCCCAGCTTTTTGTTTATGAGACATGAAATAAATCATTACTATAGTCAGAAAATTTCCCATAGGAACAAAAAATTAATTGACCATTAATTTTGATCCATTATAGAGACTTGTTCTTTTTAGAAATCATTGACTACAATAACAATACAATTTCTGATGTAAATTAGAAAGAATGTCTTAGATTATGATTATTGATCTTGCAACATCATTGGACTCAACTGACCTCATTAAATGTAGAAATAACTATTATTGTTTGGGTAATAGTACTTATTGTACGAAATAATAGTTTACCTCTATTACCAATATTGTTACATCAGACATATTTCTTGTGGAAAAAAAGTAAATATCAGCGTTGAAATAACGTCAGTTATACATGCTTTGTGAATCTGCATACTCACAACTGAGGTTGTTCGAGAAACCCAAGAATATATCAGAATACATTCTCCACTACAACGTAACATGTTTTATACTTATATAGATCTTTATAACAAAACAAGAATAGAGAGTTCATATTTTCTTTTTTATAAACACTAGTGGCTTATAAATTTTAACTTAAATATACTAATTGTAAAAATAAATTCCCCACACTGTAATTATAAAGATATAGTAAATTAAAGTGCTTACCTTTAAGAAATTATAAAAAAATAGTAAGAAAAATCATAAATAATATATTTTTCATCGGATAAAAGTAAAATGATATTAATCCACTGCATTGAAACATATTTTCCGTACATTAAAAGGCGGACATCACTATGAAATTTTCTAAAAAATGCATAAACTTAAATGAACGTTGGGTTTCCCTCAAACTACAGCTTAAACAGCTGATTGAAGAAGAGAAAAAGTGTGTTCCGGTTTGGAAGACCCACCTGCTAGACTACCATCAAGTACTAAGTCAGCTGGCCCAATCTGACGTCAGACGGAAGACGGTGCCTTTTCATCAAAAAATAAAAACTAGGTCTGATGACGTTACTCATACATATAATACATAATAATAATGTATATTTATATTGATTAAAAGTATACGGATATATACGTAAAAAGAAATTAAGTAATGTAGGCTATTGATGGTAAAACATTATAGTACTGATTACATGATCATAAAACGACTTAACAATAATTTTTTATGTTTCAAAATCATCCGATTTCTCTATCATCTTAATATATTTATTACAAAAACTATATACTCCCTCATTACGATATCTCCAGAACCACTGAACGGACTTTGATGAAACCCTTTTTTTTTGGTTATACATACACTTTAAGAAAGCACTTTTTGTTTAGTTGGCTGATTTGGTTTTCATTGCGAAATGTAAAGATGATTTCTACTAACTCTCATATTGTTACACCACTTTACAATCCTCTTAAAGTAGACTTGTAAGGTTTTCAGGATTATAAAACTTTATGATTTAATAGCGGAGGGGGACGTGATTGTTCGGCGAGAACTTCAGAGGGAAGGTTCGCCAAGTGAAGAGAACCACCCCGTAGGGAAGCAAGGGATGTCGCCTAGCAACAATATAGTTTACCACAAGAATTCTGTGAATACACTGCAACTTGTCAGCACTTTTTTACAGACCTCCTTAAATACACATATTTCATTAAGTAACAGGCCACTGTTAATGGTGGAGCTTTTATGGCACACAATTACTCCTTCCTTTGATTCAAGCTTCATTAGAAAATACAAAAAAACATTAAAAACAATGGCTGGTAGAAGTTTGGAGTAAATGAACTGCTTTAAAAAGGGTTGAACTCATTCTTGTAAACTTTGAGTTGTTAAAGAAGTTGTATAAAGTTATAGTAAGTTTTATGAAGTCTTAATTTTTTTCAAACTAAACCTAAAGAGAATTTATTTATGTGCTTCATGAGGTTTTTATTTTTTAAAACATATAGCACTATAATTGGTACCGGTATCTAAAATACTAAAGGATTGTATACGTGAAAATAACTTAAAATAATTAAAGTAATAAAATAGGTATTTAATTGGATTTCATTTATTTGATTCTATTGGGCATATTGGGTAGTGCAGAATACCTATGGTTCGTTACAAGGTGTTGTTGTAATAGTCGTGTGTAGGAATATTAAAATAATAAGAATATTAAAGTTGTGAGTAAGGATATTTAATGTTTAACTACATATGAAGTCCAACATTATCTATTAAATTATATTCCATCGAGAAATTACTACTACTAAAATTACTGAAGGCTCCACCTCTAAAAAATATGACCACATTGAGTCTGGAACAAAATTTTAAATATACAATATCTAAACATAGATACTTCTACCCACCCGATGACTTTTATTTTATCAATTGTCTATCCACATATTAATTCACCAAGACGTTGAACATTCAAATTATTTTTAGATCCATAAAGTTGGTCTTCTTTTTTTATAATGTTTTTCCAATAAGACCTCTTGATCTACCAGGCTGTGTAAGAGTCTGATATCTGTAATTTCTAGAGGTGTAATTTCTAGAGGTGTAACTTCTAGAGGTGTAATTTCTATAGGTGTAATTTCTAGAGGTGTAATTTCTAGAGGTGTAATTTCTAGAGGTGTAATTTCTAGAAGTGTAATTTCTAGAGGTGTAATTTCTAGAGGTGTAATTTCTAGAGGTGTAATTTCTCCTGTTCGAGTGAGATATGTTTATAATATACTTAAAACACTGTCGACTCATCAACAAATATTTTTTGTAAGCAGTAAATTTCTATACGAAATGATTCTTATTTAACATAACACAAAATGTACACTTCCATTAGAATTCAGATTAACAATTAAGATTTTAAGAAATCATACATATATAAGGTGTTTGAACTGTTAATGAGAACATGGATTTAGCAGATTACTGTAAAGTATTTAAATATATTTTTGGAGAAATTAGACTGTTTCATCTCAATTATACGAGTATTTTATAGGCTTAAATTCTGGGCTTCGCTGGAGGATATTGAAACATTGACATAAGATGGTCTGACATATCACTTTTACCAAACATGTCCTGCCACTACGAATCCTTATTTCCTGGAAAAGGAGACTATTTTCTTTTCATTTATTTTTCTGGTAAAAGCTGCGTTTTTTCTACATTATATCCGAAACCATACTATTGGCAATAGTTTTAATTTGTTAATCAGACAATTTTTGAATACCATCCACTAAAAAAAAATTAATTCAGAAACATATAATTATTTAGGTATAATTTTTGTCAATAATTTTGTTTCAAATATATAAAAACATCCTATTAACTCACACACAAATTGTTCTAAAATATTCCAAACAGGATTCTCATCTTGTACAAATAATGTTAAATCAGAGTAAATTGATTCATGATGACTATGAATGGTTTTACGTTGGTGTTAAAATTATGGTGGTAGGGTATAGTTGGAAATCGTAGAGATATGGGCAAATATTAGGAGCGAATGAGTGTAGCCATTGTTACTAATTAGGTTTCTATGTTCCTTAGAAAGATCCATTTATTGATAAAAAGGACACGTCGACAGCATTAATTGGAATTAGAATCACGTATTATTGATCTGATTTTTATTTAAGACGCAGTTTTTCTTATACAACTACCGTATCCTGAATACCACTCGATACTGATAACCCAGACTTCGCTTGTAGTGTCTACGTCGATGGTAACCATATAGCGGACGCAGTGACAGTATTAATATGACTGATCATAGAGCCTAGTCGCCAACAGTCTCCACCACACTGTTCTTAAGTAGCAGGGTTACAGCACTGCGCCTCTAGTGGCGATTGTGTATGTGCATTATGTTTTACTGTATGAACGTTATATGTGGTTATATTATTGTTAGGTTAGGTTAGGTTAGGGTTTAGTAAGTTACTTGGCTGTGCTGTGGCTTGTGGCTGTATTCCTCCAGAATTTAGTCTAAACTTTGTGTGGGTTTACTTTACACAATATTTACTAAAATAAGTATCTAATAAATCGCAAAGTACATACAAAATATGATATATATTGTTATTTATTGCAAAGGCATGCTGTAGCACATTGGAATGTTGTTTAAACCATCGCTAACTCTCCCCCTTCTATGTGTTCCATTTTAGTGTGTATTCTTTTGTTCGTTTCGTTTTGAAAAATAATTCTCATTGAACAGTGAGGACATCGCTTTGATAAATATATAAGGTGCAATAATGACTGGAGTAAACAAACAAATAACATAAACCAAACATCCTTAGAAATAGAAAAATACATAAACCTAAGCACCAATAACAGTAATAGACCATGTAAAATAGCAATGAAACAATGATAAACAAAATATATAAATAAAAAAACAAGGAATTGACTTAAGAAGTCCAAATATTTCCAGGAGAGATCCAAAAATTTATTCTTACATTGTTTACACATTAATGTGTAGCTATGCATTTTTTATTTTACTATATTAAATATGCATGTAAATAAAACTTATACTATACTTTATAGTAACCATGTACAGTAACTATGTTAATTTATGAAAACAAGCCCCTAAACAATACAACAATGGTGAAACATTAAATAGAATAAAGTATTTCTTTAGTACTTTGGCACGCTTTGCGTGCTCACTTTGCTCTTTACAGGCTGTGAAATGTAGGCTTCTTTGACTTAATCTATAGAATTCAGTGAAAAAAAGAAAAAAACAATAATGATAAAGTAAATACAATAAGGTTCTGGTACAGTATAGTAAAAACACACAATAGTAAAGTTCACTCTTGAGACCAATACCAACTACTTGACGCTAGTGATCCTAGTGGTCGTAACGCAGAGCTACGGCATCTCTCCGCTAGATAGCATAGCAGTTTACTTATACTGCACTACAATTAATTAAGTGTAGTTGTTCAATTCAAATCCTTTGATTGCTATACCACCTCTAGGATCGCTAGCATCACTTAGCTGGCAAGTAAAACGACTGAGCTTCGCTTCTGTGTTTAAATTATACTGTGGTATTAGTTTGCCTACTATTTGAATTAAACTTCATATTTGAAAATTAAATTAGCTGATGTAAATTATTGCTGTCATAAGTGATGTCATTAGTCACCTTTGTCTCAGAGGAGAATTTCAAACAGCTCCACACTGCTGAAATATCCGCTCCAGTGACAAAATGATCCGATTAGCAGTTAGTGAATAGAGCAAAGCACATCTCTTTATGAAAGTGATTTATCAGCACTAAGAAACTTTTGTTTACAAAATATACACCTCATTATCCTAGTGTTGAATTATTGGTTACACACTAATTGGGAAATAGACAATTGCAGTATGCATAATATAAATATATATAATTTTTTAAAATATTATTTGGGACATATACTATATTACTAACTGATACTGACATGACGCCAGGGCGCGAGTTATGACGTAACATAAAAGCTCTTAACAGCCGATACATGGTGAACTGTCAGAGAAACACATAGCCACACAACCAAGTACTGACTGCTGACACGACACAAGGGCGCGAGTTATGACGTAACATAAAAGCTCTTAACAGCCGATACATGGTGAACTGTCACAGAAACACAATAGCCACACAGCCAAGTACTGACTGCTGACACGACACAAGAGCGCGAGTTATGACGTAACAGAAGGGCTCTTAACAGCTGATACATGGTGTACTGTCACAGAAACACATAGCCACACAGCCAAGTACTGACTGCTGACACAACACAAGAGCGCGACTTATGACGTAACAGAAGGGCTCTTAACAGCCGATATATGGTGTACTGTCACAGAAACACATAGCCACACAGCCAAGTACTGACTGCTGACACAACACAAGAGCGCGACTTATGACGTAACAGAAGGGCTCTTAACAGCCGATATATGGTGTACTGTCAGAGAAACACATAGCCACACAGCCAAGTACTGACTGCTGACACGACACAAGGGCGCGAGTTATGACGTAGCAGAAGGGCTCTTAACAGCTGCTACAGGTACATTCAGAGAAACATTGTTTCAAGTGTTTGTGGTGAGGAATGGCTGACTATAGTATAGTAGCATGATTTTAATCATTTATTTAAAAAAGGATACAAAATTCCAACTCTCAAGGGTGTTTTTCTCTCATTTGGTAGTAATTTTATTATTTTATTTTCGTGACACTGTAAAAAAAAGACACGACATGGAATGCATAGTTTTTAGACTTATAATAGTTGTATAAATTTTAATATACCTGTAATGTAGTGTAGGCCTTTGTACCGATCTATCGATTAATCGAATACATATATTGTAGGGAAATACCACTGACAGGTAGCAATTGAAAACCATAAATTTTCAATACTAAATCGATATTGTGGTTACATACTTATCTTTATATCCATGAAATAACACTTTTAGGACATATTTTTATAACTACATATCTGTATAAAGATAGATCACAAACTTGATCGTCCAAATTGAAGCATCATAAATGATGCTTATTCGATCTTTTAAAGTCAAATCATTTTGTTAGTAAATGAACACAGTCAATCTTTTCTACATCTATATTTTTGATATTACACTGCAATTTATAACATTTGACATCATGAGTAGTGGAGTCACCCCAAAGAAAGAAATTTTCAGAAAATAAAATTACTCTTTTTACTACATTATTATAATAATTAAGTGCTTTTAACATTGCCATTTAATGTTAACAGTTAATAGTGGTTAAATATAAAACACTTAGAATGTATTAGACAAAATTAAATGTAAAAATGCAATACGATAAGTGATATAATAGTCAACACTGTACCTGAACAGGAATATGTTTTATTAAAATAAAATTTAGTTAATCATTTTGGGTAGTTTTACATATGGCTCGCAGCCAATATATTTGGAGAAAGTGAAGCAATCAAGTGTAGATATAGTATATTTCATAACAAGAGTGGAAAGTGGGGTTTAGCATGTTCGAGACCATATGTTTGAAGTGCGAGACTTGTCGAGCACTTCAATTGGTCGAGAACATACAAAACACTTTCACTCGAGTTTTGAACGATACTTTTCACTACACTACGGAATTAAAACAGGTCTTGTTGACTGTGGAAAATGTTCGGTTGTAAAAAATGTTACTTTCGATAGTAAACAATAGACAGCTGTTGAAAATATGATGTTTCGCAGGTTGTAAACACATAACGAAAACAGCTAAACTCATAGTAGTGTAGTGAAAAAGATTTAATTTGTGCTTTTTTAGTACAAAATTATAGTTATGAGGAATTAACAAAACTACTTTGTATAAACTATAGACGAAACATTCAGGGTAACTTTTTCACATTGGCAATTACTCTAATTGCCATAATTGTTAATGTTACATTATATTTCTACGTGTTTTAAATAAAGCTATAAAAAGCATTAGAAAACATCGATAGCTACACAGAAATGAATCAGTGGAATCACTTTGGAAGGCGGGATTGATCAGGGTTAAGCATGTTTTAAACATTACATCCGTCTATATTGGCCATCTGTCTCACCCCGTGACGTGTCCAGATTGAACACCCCCGTCACTAATCTGCCAAGTAACCGCTTTGTATTTTATAGAACTGATGGCTATCTTATAGATTGGTCATTGCTGAATGCATTTGATCTATTTTATGATATAAATGAAAGCAAACAAATACTAGAATTTTAAATTGTTTTCTTAAAACATTTTTAAGTTTTACACGAGTAAAATGTAATTGTGACTCTACATTGTTGAAACTATGTCAACCCCACCCACCCATACATGTGCAGTGGTGACCCACCCATCCATACACGTACAGTGGCGATCCACCTATCCCATATCACATATAAAGGTTACTCTCATTTTAAAAATATGTGTACATTTTATGCAGCATGTCCTCCAGCTCACGTTGCGTCCACTAAAACACATTCTGTGTAGTAAGTAAAAATAAAAATAAACATTTGTATTTCGTATCACATTAGTTAAATAAATGTATATAGTTAAACATAATATCATAATGCTGCTTTAAAAACGATGAAATAAAATAAGTAAAGGCAGGGAGAATAAACAGACAAATTTAACATAGAAATATTGTTATTATATATTTCATAATTATTAGTCATTTTTTCTAACAAACCCTAAAACAAACATTTCGAATTCATTCCAAGCCATCTAATTTTATTATTGTTTTTAATTTGGTTTGTTTGGACCATGCAAAGGGGTTTTTGGTTGTTAAATAAAATGTAAACTTTTTTATTTTATGTTTTTTAGTTTCGACTAAACATGTTAACTATATTTTTAAAGTTTGTGTCTTGTTTGTATTTTTAGAAATAAATCATTTGTTAATATCTGTACCCCATCTTAGCAGACATAATGGACGCACAACATGGGAGGGACGAGAGAAGTAATTGAAACTAACGATTAACAGGGGATTGTAATTGGATAATTTATTGCAGTAGTGTTGCTGGCGTTGATAACAGCTCCCCCATAAATTGCCACGTACTTCGAGCCATGTACGTGACTTGAAGTGTTGATGAATGTGAGTAAAAACACATCGATCTTCAATTCCTGGAATGAGATAACAATTAAATAAAATTTACTTTCACGTACTAAAAACAGATTGAGTTAATTAAATATTTAAGTATGTCACTACCGTGTGTTTAATATCGTTATACGTGAAACCGTTTTTTTGTCAACAACTCCTTTATTTTTGACTAATTTGAATGATTGAGGTCTCAAACAAAATGCCTCTCTTCGTAGTTCGGTATTAATTCCTTAATATTTTCACCCTGAAGGGTATCTGAAGCTCACAAAGTACGTTTTATGGCCATAAGAATAACACGAAGACAGATTTAAATGAATCGAAAAATAACAGCTGTTCAAATGCAAATATTGATTTCTAAAAAATTTTTAACGCTTGTTGGAGTTTATACAATGTTTATTTTTTAATGATGAGGATGTTAGATCTTTCATAATGTTAAGCCATAGAAGGTTGTAAGCATATTTTGATTCAAATTTGATTGCCGGGCTCCGCTCCATTGGACTTTAAAGTTCAATGGTAATCTAATGCTGTTATTTTATTATTAAGTAATGTTCAACTGTCAAAAAAACCAAATGAAATGAGTAAGTTTGAAATAGGCTAAGTAATATCGTTGTGTGTTTATGACAATAAATAAGTAGAAACGCAAGTAATGTGAGTGAGATACTGTAAATACATTTAATATTGTCATTTGACGTTATACAGTTAACCTACTATTATTTGTGGCTTAAAGTCACATGCCGATGTGTAAGGAGCGTGATGAGAGACGGAGTAGCGTGAAGCGTGCAGGAGAGTCCCCTAGTTATTTATTGATATAAGTAAGATAAATTAATTGCCGCAAACCGGACTTCAAAAGGTAACTAATTTGAACAATATTATTTCTCCACTATTTAACTGTTTCAAGTAGACCGACCATTCCGATAAAAAATTAAATTTTATAGAACAAAATTATTTTAAAATATTAAACACTTAAATTATCTATGGACAAAAATAACGTTGGTTTGAAAGTGTTTCTATATTTGTTATCCACCTTTTATATTTATGGGTCGGTGGGTAGATTGTCAATCTGCACATTAGAATATGAAATTAGTGAAACTCACAATTTAAGCAAAAGTGTTTGTTTTCAGAGTGTACATACTGTAGTTTATGGAGAATTCACAATACTTAGAATTCAAGTAATTATAAAGAAATACATTTTGTAGAATTTTTAATACCACTAAAGACTTGAAATTGTTGTGAGGTTAAGAGTTTAAAGCTTGGGTATTTGCCAAATTATCACTTGGGAAGGCAGTGGTTTCCAGTAAATTAAGTTTTTCCTCTGAAATTTTCAAAAATAAATATTTGCAAATATTCAACAACTTAAAAGATTGAAGGAATATTTTCATAATTTTGTAATACTAAAGCTTAGGTTTCAATAAATCCCAATATAAATCCGTTTTATAAAAACATTTTATTATTACAATAACACGTACACTATTTGTATCCATTTTATAAAAATGTTAGTTTATTTTTTAGGTTTGCTTCACTTAAAGGATTAAGTTTTCTTACAGTAATATTAACTTGTCTTCTAAATGTACGATATATTTTATACTGTATCAAATACAAACATCCAACATTAATGAAAGTCATTCTAGTAATGAATCAAACAAGAATTACTTTTTTTATTATTATTTTAATGCCTAGGGGGATTTATTATTTAACTGTATAAATAAGATCTCTCTTGATGTTTCTGAAATAAACTAAATAATACTTTCATAAGACTTCTTTTTTAATTCATCACAACTAGGAAGCTAAACTGAATTTAATAACTCCCCGAGAGTGCATCTTCCAGAAAAAGTAGACAATCTATTTCCACAAAGATGATGACTGCATACACACTACAAACATACCACACATCCAAAACCTACCATTGACAAAACTAATGTCCATTGACTCACTGTGCACTAGGAACCAGGAAAAAAGTTCCAGGAACTGTACAATATAAAACTCTGGTTAAAGTGAGGTGTAAACAACAAATCACATCATAAAAACCTGTCAACCCGACTGAAAATCGTGAATGCCACTCATACATGCAGATATCCCCATAATTCACCCCACACGTGAACAAAGAGACGTACAATCAAACAACGATGGAGGTAGACTGAACAAATAATAAATATTTTTAAGAACATATTGCAGAAACTGAACAGAAACTATACACAACACCATAAAACAGTGTATGGTCATTTTCATTTTGAATAAAAAGCTACTTATTTTTTTAAGTGTTAACTTTAATGAAAAAGTACAAAGTATTTTATTGCAAATATTAACAATTCATAGTTCAATTTTTAACACTCTACTTTTTAAATAATGGTTATAATGTGGCTTTTAATTTCATTTTCGCACTTTTAATAATTTTAGTAGATAGTTACTTTCAATAAAAAACGAGTAGGCCTCAGAGGCATTTTTATTGTTGATCAGGTGTGATTAGACCCTGTTCTAAAAACCACAATAAACGATTGGACCAACGATAATCAAATATAGTATTTGTTAATTGAGTAGTGTAATTTTTTTCATGTTTTTTTCTCCCTTAATATACGTTAGCATAGAAAAAGTATTGTGATCGTTCAAAACAATTTTTTTTACAAGTTGGTCTACAAATCCATTTTAGGGTCTCCTAAACCCAAAAATGTTTTTTTGTCTCTGTCCATGTGCCTGTCGGTGTGTATCAGAGCAGTTCCCCAGATACTATACGGATATATCTACTGTATTTATATGAAATTTGGTATGTAGGTGTATTTAGCCAATATATAGAGACCTTTTTCCTTTTTTAGAATTTTTTCATGGCCTACAAAGATATAAAAATGGATTTTTCTTCAAAACGCCATTAACGATATTGATTAAGTTTTCAAGAAAGATGTGAATTACAGTTTTAAATATTTGAAAAAAGCGCATAAATAGTTTTTGAGTAATAACATTTGGCGAAAACATTTAAAACTGAACATTTTAAATCTATATTCTAAAGATTTTAATTAGATTTTCAGTAAAGATGCTAATTATAATTTCAAATATTTTAAGAAGGGAAAAATTTGTGCCAGTTACCTGGTACCATTTATTTTATTTTTATTTATTTTTTTTGCCAAATATAGGTACCGGTAAAATAGCAAATTAATTTCCCTATGTTGTATTATATTGCAAATAAACTGTATTGTCTTCAAAAAGATATCACAATGGTACAATAAATACTAAACAAATTATACTGTAAAATTCTTAGAAAATGATTTCAAATGTTATTGCTAATATCGAACCATTACCTACTCTGCTCTACTTCGATTCAATTCTAATGCGATACTTCTGTCTCGGGCCAGAGAGTAAAGCTGTGTTTGATGTGATTAATGATGGCGTTGAACGACCCAATGACTCTTGGCAGACCTTAGAATCGTTAACAATGTCTGGAGTAATTGTTAGAAAATTATACTTGTATTACATTTCCTTTGTTAGTCCTTTATCGAGTATTGTATTTTTTTCTTTATTTATTTCTTTATATTACATATTTTACAAAAGTATTACAATAATAAAGAGAAGTCTGGAAAAGTAATTGTGTAAGTAAAACGCTTTTCCACGATGAAAGGGATATTGAGAATGTGTATTGGTTTTTACTTGACTGAAGTTGACAGTTATTGCTTCTAAATCGAAGATGTGTTTACTTTTTCTACTGTTATTGAAGAGTATACCTAAAATATACATAATTTAACGTAACATAACAGATTAGAAACGTTCTTACAGTAGATTATCCTCAGATACGATACTCAAACACAACGTTTGTGCGTTTTATAAGTTGAATATGAATGATTATATAAGTGTAGGATGACTGTAGCCTGGTTATTAATGGAGATTGACTAACGTTCAGAGATGGCTATTTGTTAAAAACCAATAGCCAGGACAACTAACGCATCTACAGCTTTACGTGGAATCCGAACCCCGTAGTATTTGTCTAATTTTAATCTAATTGGAAAACCTTATAATTAGTTCACTTCGCTATATAACATCCGGACACTGACTACCAGCAACACGGACACCCCAGACTTCTCTCTCTAGTGTGTCTACGCCGATGGCAACCATTGACTGGGTGCCATATCGGTATTAATAGCACCGAACGTAGTACCTGTTGCCTAAAATCTCCACAACACGTAGTTCCTAAGTAGCTGGGTTACAGCACTGCTACTACTAGTGCATCGCCTTTAATTGCTGATTTCATACATTACTAACCATCTTGAAAAACAAATAGGCGTATACTTAATGTAGAAATGTATTTATAAAATTACAAACGTCAATGTTAAATTACTTTTTTTTGAAAATCATAAATAAATAAAAGTAATAGTATCTAATCTTAGTTTCAGTTTCAGTCGGGATCTGTCTACTTATGTTAAGTAGCTGTAAGACATACTGTAGAAATGTCAAAACACTTATCTGCAATGTTTGTATTACACTGTAAGTACAAATCTACTCGTATAGTAAATAGTCAGGATTATTATGTACTTCTGTACATTGCATAGAGCTATAATTATTAGTCTACACAGAGAACTCGTACTTCCTTACTTAATCTTTTAATACAACATATCAAATGTTTTATTTCAAAATAAAAAAATGAATGATTAACTCACCAAATGGACAGGTAGATAATGCTGGTCATGCGGAGAAGAATGTCGCAAACTGTACTTCAAAAGAGACGGTTACTCAATGATTTTCAAATAACCAATAAAATTCAGCTGAGGAATATGAAAGTTACTAATAGGATATTAGGATTAATAGGAATATTAGTTTGATTTTACTACATTTAAAATTGTTCTGAGTGTTTTGTAACCATATGAATATAAAATTACCTACTAAGAATGTTATAACGTTATCCTGAATTTTTACAACTGTCCCTTTATTCATACAGAGATATTTTTGGATTAAAGCACTCAAATGCTTATTATTTTGTTATTGCTGTCTAATTTGGGAATTCCAACCTAAAAAAAAAAAAAAAAAAAAACATAAAATCCAGAAAAAGTGTAATAAAACCGAACACAATAACTTCCATATTTTTTAGCTGAAGTTTATGGCTTATTTTTAAAAATCTTAGCGTAACCGTCATTGCTTTAAGAATGTCGTTTTGAAGTGCAGTTTCCACCATACTTCTTTGCTTGACCACCATTTTAAAATGACGTGTATATATGCTTACTTTTAAAATTATCTACTGACGCCTTGTGGGTGGTCCCCTATTGGATGCAATGAGCCAGAAAGAACGTAAAATATTGGTTTTTAGCGTCCAATTTAATTTGTACAGTTTTAATCCTCTAGCCCAATTAATGATAAAAATTTAAGCCACCTCCAGAATTGTTATCTACCCTGTATACATTTTAGTTTTACAAATAAAAAATAATGTGTTTTATTTTTTTTATAAAATGTAATATTAATAGGAAAATGTTCATATGGTTCCGCTAGCTTTAAAGTTGGAATTTTCAGAAAAACAAATAAACGAAATAGACATTTAAATATATAACATATATTAGCCAAAAATAATGAATTATTTAATTAGTGGAATAAGATACGTATATAAGGAAAAATGCTTTCCAAAAAACTTATATTTAATATTTGAAATATATATGGATGTTCGTAAAGTTAATTTTCAAATGTGTTGCTTGGTAAAAACGTAAAAGGGAATTTTAAGATTAAAGAAGATATGTTGGCTCACCTGATAGTTCATTCGAACTTTTATAATAATAGGGGGTTTACATTCCTTAAGTATTTTAAATGATATATGGACAATAAAATCCAAAGAAGTCAGTTTCACTTATCAATAATTGTGACATATATACTAGAGATGCTTCCAGATACTTTTCTAAATCAAAACGATGATTAAATTGTATAAAATTCATTTGAATAGTATCATTGACTATTGACCCATGTACCAAGTATTAAATGTTATTGGTTGTCTTTTTTATTTAAATCGGCTTCATAACATATTAATATTTGTAAATAAATAATTAATTTCAGTTTGTGGATAAGGGTTGCTGTCATCTTCAGGTCAACTCGGTTTAACAATGGAGAATTAATAGGGTCGGTCGAGTTTGTCAGAGTAGATAGTTTGTGGGAGTTCGCACTGTTCGGAACTAGGAGGTATCTCAAGTGAAGGCTAACGTAATGCCTAAACTACATTACATATATTTCATGACATAGCTACTTGTAAATGTATTTGTATATTTTGTGTCATTATTAAAGAGTTGGAGTCTATTTCGTAATGTCCCTGCAATTCGTTTGGAAATGATTAATCGTCAAACGAAGTAGAAAGTTCGCAAGCATATACAGTGTCCAAAAAGTCCTACACTCTCTTATTTGTTTATCTTTAAAATAGTCAAATAAATTTTAGCATATATTTTTAGCATAAGATAGTAATTTTTTTAAATAGTTTAGAGTTTTAACCCGCGCCTCAAAGTTATGGGGTTACGGGGAATTTTAAAATTTTAAATATAACCCCCATATATTAAAAAATTTAATAATATTTAAACTAGAGGTGTTGGAAGCTCTTTGCTTGGTTCATTTCTTTATGGTCGAACACAGTTAGTAAAAATTCTATTCCTTAAAGTTGGCTAATTCTTCCAGCACAATAACTTCAATATTTCTACGCCAAAAAGGGCGTAGACACTCTTCTGGAATTTTTATCTTGAAAATCTCGCTAGATTTGCAGACAATAGAGTCCTTTTATTGGCTAACTATGGATAAATATATCCAAATCCACGCGTCTCTTATATCGTGGAAGTTTGGGGAAACGGGAATATAAGCACCAACTATACATTTTAGATGCAAAGAGAGGGATGAGAATAATTTTAGAAGGCTCTTTCGTCTTGCGTGTAATCAGATATTTTTATCGTGTACAATTTGGTCGTTTCCCTGAACTTACATATCGTATACATTTGTATTTTTTAGGAAATACTATGTTATGAAACAGAACTTCCATCACCCCATCAGAAAATAATTTCCGATAAAATAACAATTTTACAATTCCTAACACAAATCTTCATTTTTCCGAAATCATCATCGATGTTATGGTGTTAAGTTTTTCAATTCACTGCCGACTGACCTAACAGCTCAAACGTTTTAGGAGGGCAAATATTACTAGCCTAGGTGATTTTAGGATATTCATTCAACTAGTAAGTAGATGTTAAGGGTCAAAATTTTGTTGCTATATCGTTTTTTTAACTCTAGTTTCCTTAATTTATTCTCACGTAGACGTTTTGATTAAATATTTTATCTTCTTTGCAATAAACAACATTTTCTTTTAGGTTTTTCTTTCCCGCCTAGTTGGTGTATTTTCTTCCACCCACGTAAGGGTTTGGTACCGGTGCAAAGGTGTGTTTAAAATACATTCATGTTTTTATTTTGAAATAAAAAATTTGATATTTTGTATTAGAAGATTAAATAAGGAAGTACAAGTTCTCTATGTAGACTAATAATTAATTACTCCATGCAATGTACAGAAGGACATAATAAACCTGATTATATACTATACTGGTAGATTTGTACTTACAGTGTAATACAAACATTACAAGTAAGTGTTTTGACATTTCTACTTTACATAAGTAGACAGACTCCGACTGAAACTGAAACATGATAACTAAGATTAGATACTGTTATTTTTATTTATTTATGATTACTTTTCAGAAAAAAGTAAGTTAACATTGACGTTTATAATTTTATAAATACATTTCTACATTAAGTTTACACCTATTTGTTTTTCAAGATGGTTAGTAATGTATGAAATCAGCAATTAAAGATGATGCACTGTAACCCAGCTACTTGGGAGTGATCCACTGTAACCCAGTTCCTTCGGAACTAAGTGTTGTGGAGATTTTAGGCAATAGGTACTATGTTCGGTGTTATTAATACCGATATGGCGTCCAGTCAATGATTGCCATCGGCGTAGAGAAAGAAGTCTGGGTTGTCCGTGTTGGGTGGTAGTCAGTGTCCGGGACAGTTACATTCCTACACATGTAAACTACTACAGTGTAGACAGGTGGGAGCTGTGAGTGGTAGACATGACCAGGAATGGTATTTGTAGGCAATAAACATTAACTGCCCATATCTCCCCACACCCTGTACATCGATAGGCGTTAATGATATCTGTTCTCGTTTTTAAACGTTTTAACAAAATTAATTCCAATTAACTAACGCATGAATTAAAAGCACATTAGTTGGATAAAGTCCATAAAAAGGTTTTCCAAATAGTATAACATTGAATTTATATTTTATTGGCCTTAAAACGTTTGAAATTATACTCAGTAATAAAGTCGTGGAACTTACAACTTGAAAGCCTCTCTGTCTTTGTCTTTAACGGGAACTCATTAAACTTTAGTATCTCCTCCTACATAGTTAAATCAATTTATTCCCTGTTTATTACTGATTGTAAAAAAATACACATAATTGTTTATTGTTACACGGTGTAAGGCATAGGATGGTTGAAGTATATTTATATGTTTATCAAATCTTTATTAGTTCTTTAAGTATAATAATACACATCTAAAAGTCAGACCAATACTAAGTGTTTCGGATTCCACATGAAGCTATAGGTCTCTAGCCCCCAAATGTTATTTAAATAGATCGATAAGATCTAATAACATATGTACAACCGTCATAAGTATCTATTTATAAAAGCCCCATTTAAAAACTGTAGTAAAGAATTTCTAAACTAAGGTTCTTAAATGTATTCTCCTTGGTGTCATTGCTGTATGAGTAATGCAAGTAGGAAACAAATTTCTTATAATAATAAAATAAATAAGACAAGTACTCAACTAGAACATAGTTAATTTATAAAAATGAAATGACGAATATTTACCCAATACCCACTAGGGTATTGGGTAAATATTCAACATTTCGAATAAAACCCACTTCATCTCAGATAATTTACTGCATAATGAATCAACCCTATATTCAACAATGGGTAAGCTAATCTCTTAGCTGTACATAAAGCTCATTACCCCACACAGTATTGCTTGCACACCTGTGCCCTATTTTCTAAGTATTTGAGTATTTATTTTTATTATTTCTGATTTATTCGTAAAAATAACGTTTTATCTGTAAATAATAATGTAAGGACAACAATATTCAGTCATTAATACATTATTCAACGAAGTAATATTTTAAGCTCTTTTTATTGGTCTAGTCCCTCTTAATATTATACATCGAAATCCAAAAACAATGGAAACAGACATCCATTAGATATAATGGATGTCAACACTAAAGGGCTTTTTATTATCAACTGTAAAAGTAAACTATCTTATAACGATGTGCAGTACAAAGCAGTTAGCGGGGTACGTCTATCTTCACAAGACGTATGTTGTGGTGACGGACAAGTAGGCGAACAGTTGGTATTTAGTTGTATTGAAAATACTTCTACTCATCCGATGATTTCATTCCAAACTTTAACAGTCTTTCCACCTCTTTTAATTTCACTTAGCTTAGTATCCAAAGCCCAATATATAATGTTAATGAACCAGGGGTTAAGGAGAAATTGTTTTCAAAAATAATTGTATAAAATCAAAGTACATGAATTAAACTATAATTAATTAAACTGTACACAGAAACTAAAATGATGTTTTATAGCTCAAAATAAAATGTATTTTGTTGACTGAGAGTTTCAATTAAGCTAAAATATACAGCTGCTTCTTGCATGAGCCTATGGCTTAGCAATTTTCCTCAAATATCATACTAAACCGTACTACAGACAGAGGTTTGTGATAAACAGAGGTCTGAACGGTACCAATCCTCTCTGGCCCGTAGTCATCGGCGGTAGAGAGTCAGTAAGAATGGTAAAAATTGGTTTTTAGCTCCTAATTTCATTTGCAAAGTTTTAATCCTCTAGCCCCATTAGTAATAAAAATATTAAGCCGTCTCCAGACAATGTAGTAACCCTGTTTCAGTAATCTTTATGGAGAATATAACGAAGAATAAGGAATGCTATTGTAAAATAATTACAATTAGATACAGAGCGCCTGCTACGGACAAATGCAATTTGGGTACAGCACTCATTTTGCCTACGCACAAGATGTCACGGCGCTTCTGTGGCTTTCTTTGGTATCCTGTTTTATTTAATAACCTAGGTCTGCGGAGATCATTGTCCAAAGTTTGAATCCCTACCTAATCTAACGGTCGTTACTAATTGAATAATGTTCACGCACAGGCCTGCAGGCCCATTCGCACTGGTGACTAAAGTTTTTACATCTTACCTTAGTGTTATTTAGGTAATAATTTACTGGTGGAATTGTTACATTGTCTTGACAATCCTTAACGTTTGAGTCAAATTCTGCAGCTAATATTCCACCTTTGATCCATTTGATTAGTTTTATTTGCTTTATTATAAGTTGAAAAAAAAAATACATTACATGTTTAATTTTTAGTGAACTCTTCATACCATCACCTCGTAATGAGCAATACTAGAGTGAGAATTATATTTTTCTTGAAGACTTTAATGTATTTGGATGAATCAGGTGAAAGCATTTTTTCCACATTGTGAAGCCGTGTGAAAGTAATATAATGCAAAAGTATTAAGAAAGATCAAGATAATTCAAATTTAAGTTACAATTTGAAGTTTGTCGTAAATTGAGTCAGACTGCATAGTTATTTAAAACTAAGTGATATTGCAGATTTAAATTACACGACACCCAGTTGCAACTAACAGTGAACAATTCATCTCTATATGAAATGTGTTGTACTGTATTTATATTTGATGAATATCTCCACAAATTAAATTAAAAAAGAACTTTATGAATACATTTAGAAAAGCTACGTAAATACTAGATTTATCAGACTGAGCCGTGCGAAAATGATCCAATAGCAGCGTGACAGCCCAGTGGTTAAAACTTCAAGCTGCACAAACCAAAGACCAAGGTTTGAGTGCCCAACTGAGCTAACCTTTGGTTCTATACTAGTTGAATAAAGTTAAGTGAAACGATCTCATTAACGCCCAATTGGTTCTCCAGAGGATAACCACCATAAAAATGGGTATAAGATGCATCTCATGCCTTTAGAAGAAACGTTGAGCGTTGTAAGTTGGTTAGAGACTACAGGATAAAGTTATCCACGTAGTTAGATTTGACTACTAAGTCAAAAAGTCCAGTTGATGACTATTAAATCTGATTTGCTGTAACTAACAAATGCACTAAAGAAAGAACGTATACAGGGTTAATTTAATTTTACAAATAATAGTTTCAAAATTAATACAGATCTTACGTTTACTAAAAGTCATTGTATGAAACGAATGAGAGGCAGCAATACAAAATAAAAAGGATAGTCACAGAGAAAACTAAACAGAGATCGTTGTGTTACCTTGTAGTGTTATTTAAGGAACAATACTAAGCCTTACGTTAAGCCATGAAGCTACTGTAAATATTAGCTGAATTGAAACTCACGGTCAACAAGATACATTAATATTTTAAGCTATAAAACATCAATTTAGTTTCTGAGTTTAGTTTAATTAACTTTAGTGTACTTTAAAGTTATAAAATTTGTTTTTATACAATTTCTCCTCAACTCCTAGTGCATTACCATCATATATTGGGCTTTGGGTACAAAGCCAAGTTAAATTAAAATAAGTAGAAACACTGTTGAAGTTAGTAATGGAATCTTTGGGTGGGTAAAACAATAATCAATATAGTAATACAAATTTTTCACCTACATGTGAAAACTTTCGTACCCTACTAACTGATTTGTAGTGTAATGTACTCCATTGTAATAAGATAATTTATTTTGACAGTTGATTACATAAGGCCCAATAGTTAAACATACATTATATTTAATAGATGTTAATTTTTACAGACTCATAAATTTCGATATATTTATATTGAGATAGGCTGGACAAGAAGAAAAGATTACCTCGTTAAATAATGTATTATTGATTGAACAAGCGATAATATCTATAATTTTTCTTACAATATTATTTAGAGTGAAATCATTTGATAAAACGTTATTTTTACGAATAAGTTACAATTATTAAAAATGAATACTTATTTACTTAGATAATAGAACACAGGTATGCAAGCAATATTGTGTGGGGTATTATTACAATGAGCTTTAGGTACAACTTAACCATTGTTAACTAGAGAGCTGATTCATTGTGCAGTTCATTATATGAAAAGAACCCACCTGTCTACAATGTAATAGGTTACATGTGTTGGAATGTAACTGTAATATAGTCAACGGGAACTCACACCATCAACACCTATCGGTGTACAGGATGTGGTGAGATAAGGGCAGTTTATCTTTATTACCTACAAATACCGTTCCTGGTCATGTCTACCACTCACAGCTCCCACCTGTCTACACTATAGTAGTTTACATGTGTTGGAATGTAACTGTAATATAGTCAACGGGAACTCACACCATCAACACCTATCCGTGTACAGGATGTGGTGAGATAAGGGCAGTTTATCTTTATTACCTACAAATACCGTTCCTGGTCATGTCTACCACTCACAGCTCCCACCTGTCTACACTATAGTAGCTTACATGTGTTGGAATGTAACTGTAATATAGTCAACGGGAACTCACACCATCAACACCTATTGGTGTACAGGATGTGGTGAGATAAGGGCAGTTTATCTTTATTATCTACATATACCGTCCCTGGTCATGTCTACCACTCACAGCTCTCACCTATCTACACTGTAGTAGTTTACATGTGTAGGAATGTAACTGTAGTATAGTCAACAGGAACTCACACCATCAACACCTATTGGTGTACAGGATGTGGTGAGATAAGGGCAGTTTATCTTTATTATCTACAAATACCGTCCCTGGTCATGTCTACCAGTCACAGCTCTCACCTGTCTACACTGTAGTAGTTTACATGTGTTGGAATGTAATTGTAATATAGTCAACGGGAACTCACACCATCAACACCTATCGGTGTACAGGATGTGGTGAGATAAGGGCAGTTTATCTTTATTATCTACAAATACCGTCCCTGGTCATGTCTACCAGTCACAGCTCTCACCTGTCTACACTGTAGTAGTTTACATGTGTTGGAATGTAACTGTAATATAGTCAACGGGAACTCACACCATCAACACCTATCGGTGTACAGGATGTGGTGAGATAAGGGCAGTTTATCTTTATTATCTACAAATACCGTCCCTGGTCATGTCTACCAGTCACAGCTCTCACCTGTCTACACTGTAGTAGTTTACATGTGTTGGAATGTAATTGTAATATAGTCAACGGGAACTCACACCATCAACACCTATCGGTGTACAGGATGTGGTGAGATAAGGGCAGTTTATCTTTATTATCTACAAATACCGTCCCTGGTCATGTCTACCAGTCACAGCTCTCACCTGTCTACACTGTAGTAGTTTACATGTGTTGGAATGTAATTGTAATATAGTCAACGGGAACTCACACCATCAACACCTATCGGTGTACAGGATGTGGTGAGATAAGGGCAGTTTATCTTTATTATCTACAAATACCGTCCCTGGTCATGTCTACCACTCACAGCTCTCACCTGTCTACACTGTAGTAGTTTACATGTGTAGGAATGTAACTGTAATATAGTCAACAGGACTTACACCATAAACACCTATCGGTGTACAGGATGTGATGAGATAAGGGCAGTTTACTTTATTACCAACAAATTCTGTCTCTAGTCATGTCTACCACTACCTGCTGCTACCTTTATTACCAAATATATACATTTTTAGAACTATAATTATTTTAATATGTTGTATTTAGATTTAGAGATATCTTGTATTCTAATTTAGGAATTTATATAGTGTTCTACAACATCCGTTTAGTCAAATATTAAGTTTATATATTTTCAGGTGTTAGTCTGTAATTTTGAAAATTTTCAGCATTTAACGTCTGGGCAAGAGTACCTGTGTTTTGGATGTTTCATATTGTAAACAAATACAACCTCTGGGACATTACTTCCAGCTCTGTTATGATTTACACTTTACTGCAGAGCAAGGGGTGGAAGAATTACTAATAATTTATACATATATTAATTTAGTAATACTGATTTAGTGTTATTGTGTTTATAAAGATATTTAAATATTTATTAAGATATATACGATCACAGAAATGTACGAAGCTCCTACATAGAACTGTAAAGCTGTATAATATTGAGTAATCATTAAATGATTATGGTTCAATTCTAAATTATATATAAGCCCCGCATTTTACCTCTCTTATGTTTATGTGTATCTTATATTAAGTAAAGAAAATATACTTACTCTGATTATGCGATTTAAATATGATTTTCTGTGAATTCCGCTACACTTAATCCACGGCCTATAATTATAACAGCACTAAAATACTAAAAAGATTTTCGATGTTAAAAATTCTTTCGGTTATATCAATACGTGGTATTTCTATGTCTTATTAGAACTATTATTAATTTATTCATTTTTTTTATAGTTACTGTATGTTATATCACGTTCACTTAATCTAAATTAATATTTTTGTTAGTTTATTTTGAACCAACTCCTTAAACACAAAGACAAAACAAGAGCTCACATCATTATCAAGCAATTTATTCTCAATACAGGGGGTATTGATCTTTAGACTTAGAAGGGAAGATCACCCCGAGGATTCCGGCCGTGATTAAAGAAGGGGGAGATGTGTTGTGGATCTTAGTTCCGACAAGGCTCATTCAGACAAAGACGTCTGCTGTCTAAGTGATTGAACTTACAGTCAATACCATCCCTATGATCATAAATAAATTACCCAAATGCAAACTGTCTAATACATTATTACACGTCTTATTTGTTCTTATTATGTTACATTTTATACTAATTACGATTTAGTTAATTAAGGACTTAATGAAGGCTTGTTCGTAAATATAATACTACATGGACTCATGTAAACGTGTTTTACTTGTTAAAAATATTTTATGTATACTATTGAACACACCTTACGCTTCGCGTGCCAACCCCATCATTTGCTGCGCTCGTGATATCTCGGCCTTTACTTTCCGAATCTGACTTTTGATAAATGATAACCGGCACCTCTCAATCTTTATCATTAACAAAGAAATAAGGGAGGAGTATCATTTGCAAAAAAATAGCTTCACCTTTTACATATATGTAATAGTACTGACATATTCCTGCAAACAAAAAAAAGCTTTAATTGTGATTTTTAATGACCTTTCCAGCATTGTAATTTATACATTTGTTGTATACAGTTCTAATCTTCAACAATATTTACTCACATTGGATAACTGAGGCAAAGTCATAACCACCTTTATGGCCGATATGCCTAGTATACAGGTTTTATGACTGTCCTCAAAGCCCGTATACACATTGACGAGTTTATGACTGTGTCACTGTGTTTAATATCGTACAATACCATTGAAAATGTGCGAGTGTACAAGTAATAATATATAATAAAAGTTTGTTAAAAGTCTTTTAATCTGAAGTTGCTTTGAAAAATATAGCAACATTTATAGTAGAATCTTTTCTTTACATTAAATGATAATTACAACTCATCACTTATATCGTGTTAGATCATACAAAAATTAATTATATCAGTTTTAGAGTAAAGCCCAACTTCTTAAGGTAAAAGTTCTAAGTTAGTTCCCAATCGGTTTAAAAAGGGATTAGCTGATTACCACCAGCTGTTTCTGATATATATAGAATTTACTTTCGATAAATACAAAGTTCTTACTTTCCGAGAACCGGCAGTTTAATACACTGTAAATATTTGTAATACAAGCATACAAATAAATCTTTTAAAGGGTAATACTTTCACTATATTTATTTATTTGTAATAAACAAGTATTTTACAATAAATCAGTGTATATTATTTCATACAATTATAGATATGTAACTTTGATTAATTTTTCCATCTTGTAAAACTACGTAAATTTACGATTTCCAAAGGTTTTTTCTTTCTGCTTCTTCCAGCATTTCCGCCAGCCTCTGTTTTTTTTTTTTTTTTTTTTTTTTTTGTACTCAGTAAATGTCTAAAAAAGTTTTAGTTTGCTCTGGTCGAACGACTTCATGTGCATGATCTAGAACTTAGACTTACTGGATTGCTATTAGTATGTCATCATTTCGTTGTATTCACTCTCTTGTTGATAGTTTTCCTCAAAACACACATTTAAATCTTACTTTTTAGCGTATTACTAAAATCTGTTGTCACTAGTTCTACTGTACTTACAGGGAACGTTTCCTTTTATCGTATAATAATTTCTTTTGCTTTTCTTTACCCTCCTCGTGATGATACAATCAATAGTAAGATTAAAAAATGTAATCAACACCATAGAAAAATCAGCAGACACATTCTGTTGTAAACAAGGCTGTTTGTTCTGTCAAACAAGCCAGCTGGTTCTAAATGTTTTTCCTTCGGGTTCAAAATAATTTTTGAAACATAAGTTATGTAAAAAAGTGAATAATCGGTAAATAAAGAGAAACATAACACTTTTACAACAAAGAGGTATATTTTACTGATTTTTGTCCCGCACAGTGGTTCTACCGACAGTAAAATATTCTTTATGAATGTTTATTCTGTCTTTGAACTTGTAGAAGAAAAGTATTACAAAATTTTTTACCAAATTAAACAGTTTTTTATCATTTGGAGTAGCAACAAATTATGTAGGAAGACAACGAATTATGTTAGTTTAAATAATTTATGTCTTTAAATAAAATCTCAACTTTTTATTTTGATGTAATGATGGCCCAGTATTGAGGTGATTGTATTGATAATTTACACAAGCGTTAAAACAGAACAAATAAAACTATTGAAATAGTAAATACGAATTAAATAGAAGTATAAATCATTAAATTCACCATGGCTTGTAAACTCGTGTTTATTTAATTTCAATGTATAATATTCTATCATGATGACACTAGTGTATTATATTCTATGTATTAATAATATCATCGCTTAAAATACACTTTAAAATGTGTAGTTTCATTCTTGTAAGGTAAATATAAATATAAAAATATTTGTTTAGTTAAAATAAAGAGTAGACAGAAAGATATTGAAACATTGAGTGACAAACATCTGCCCTACATCCCTCCCCAAATCCCAGGCTCCCCCTACCCGTTCACTTTGTGAGTCTACTGAATGAAGCATTTCATATATCAAAATGCACTCTGTGAAAACTGCAATTTGCTAATGCACTTCATGCTCCTCAATTAAAAGACGTTTGAAACTCAACACTTACATTGATTGCAAGAAATAAATCGTAGCCATTGCGTTATAAATAAATATTATAACAGTCCATAGGATCAAAAATATGAGGATGATTCCACTTTATAACATTTAAGTGTACTTTTATGGACACTCAATAATTAACTAAATTACACTCTACGAGATATTTAGAGTGTCATTTAACAGAGAGATACTATTTAAACCTTAAAATAAACCACTGTTGTAAACAATAATTATAATGCCATTTATCACACTCAATTTAGGGTACAACCAATAACTGTAACAGACCGTGAACCGCCACTAATCATAACTGTCACTTAGTTTTTATTTAAGGCTGTAATCTGAAGGCACACTTCCACTGGGACTGACTGACTGGTCGGTTGAGGGGAACATTTATATAAAACGTCGGTACGAGTCTAGATGTATCCCGATTTACGGTGCAGATTGTACTTGAAGGGTGATCTAGATAATTCTAGACACAATTTCGGGAAAGTTCTGTTTCCATCTAACCGCAAGAGCTGCGCTCAGGTAAATGCCGTGTTCAGTAACAATATTTTGAATGCAAGTAATTTTGAACCAATATAGCTTGAGTATCAGTAACAATTGGAAAAACATGTAATTTTTATAAATAATGTTTTTATGTTGTCATGTTTCGTTTGCTACAGTTATCATTTTTAATGCATTTTCCTCTTCTGTAATATGATTATGTATAACATTTTAACATGATAAATTAGTATCTTTTGAAGCTACATAGGTATGCATGTAAACAATTTAAAATATTCACTGTGATTAAATTTGAACAGTTGAACATACAAAACAGAAACGTATGAATACACATTTTTTTATTTATTTTTGTTTGTTTATTTTTGCAGTGTAAATTCTTCTTCTATGTCAATGTCCGACTAAGGCATAAGATATGCAAGGCCTCATAATGTTTAAACAACATCTTAAACAACTGATTGAAGAAGAGAAAGTGATGGTTCTGGTTTAGAAGACCACCCTCCTAGACTACCATCAAGTACTAAGTCAGCTGGCCCAATCTGACGTCAGACGGAAGACGGTGCCTTTTCATCAAAACATAAAAACTAGGTTTGATGACGTTACTCATACGGATATATACGTAAAACGAAATTAAGCAAAATAGGCTATTGATGGTAAAACATTACAGTACTGATTACATGATCATAAAACGACTTAACAATAATTTTTTATGTATCAAAATCATCCGATTTCTCTATCATCTTAATATATTTATTACAAAAACTATATACTCCCTCATTACGATATCTCCAGAACCGCTGAACGGACTTTGATGAAACCCTTTTTGTTGGTTATACATACACTTTAAGAAAGCACTTTTCGAGTTTGTTTAGTTGGCTGATTTGGTTTAGTTGGCTGATTTGGTTTAGTTGGCTGATTTGGTTTAGTTGGCTGATTTGGTTTAGTTGGCTGATTTGGTTTGGTTGGCTGATTTGGTTTAGTTGGCTGATTTGGTTTAGTTGGCTGATTTGGTTTAGTTGGCTGATTTGGTTTAGTTGACTAATTTGGTTTAGTTGGCTGATTTGGTTTAGTTGGCTAATTTGGTTTAGTTGGCTGATTTGGTTTTCATTGTGAAATGTAAAGATGATTTCTACTAACTCTGATTTTGTTACACAACTTTACAATCCTCTTAAAGTAGACTTGTAAGGTTTTCAGGATTATAAAACTTTATGATTTAATAGCGGAGGGGAACTGTAGCAAGTTAAGCTTGTATAGTGACGTGATTGTTCGGAGAGAGAACATCAGAGGGAAGGTTCGCCAAGTGAAGAGAACCACCCCGTAGGGAAGGGGATGTTGCAAGGGATGTCACCTAGCAACAATATAGTTTACGACAAGAATTCTGTGAATACACTACAACTTGTCAGCACTTTTTTACAGACCTCCTTAAATACACATATTTCATTAAGTAACAGGCCACTGTTAATGGTGGAGCTTTTATGGCACACAATTACTCCTTCCTTTGATTCAAGCTTCATTAGAAAATACAAAAAAAACATTAAAAATAATGGCTGGTAGAAGTTTGGAGTAAATGAACTGCTTTAAAAAGGGTTGAACTCATTCTTGTAAACTTTGAGTTGTTAAAGAAGTTGTATAAAGTTATATTAAGTTTTATGAAGTCTTAATTTTTTTCAAACTAAATTAATCTAAAGAGAATTTACTTTTGTGCTTCATGAGGTTTTTATTTTTTAAAACATATAGCACTATAATTGGTATCTAAAATACTAAAGGATTGTAAACGTGAAAATAACTTAAAATAATTAAAGTAATAAAACAGGTATTTGATCGGATTTCATTTATTTGATTCTATTGGGCATATTGAGTAGTGCAGAATACCTATGGTTCGTTACAAGGTGTTGTTGTAATAGTCGTGTGTAGGAATATTAAAATAATAAGAATATTAAAGTTTTGAGTAAGGATATTAAATGCTTAACTACATATGAAGTCCTAACATTATCTATTAAACTATATTCCATCGAGAAATTACTACTACTAAAATTACTGAAGGCTCCACCTCTAAAAAAATAGGACCACGTTGAGACTCGAACAAAATTTAAATATACAATATCTAAACACAGACACTTCTACCCACCCTATGACTTTTATTTTATCAATTGTCTATCCACATATTAATTCACCAAGACGTTAAAAATTCAAATTGTTTTTAGATCCATAAAGTCGGTCTTCTTTTTTTATAATTTTTTTCTAATAATACCTCTTGATCTACCAGGCTGTGTAAGAGTCTGATATCTGTAATTTCTAGAGGTGTAATTTCTAGAGGTGTAATTTCTAGAGGTGTAATTTCTAGAGGTGTAATTTCTAGAGGTGTAATTTCTAGAGGTGTAATTTCTAGAGGTGTAATTTCTAGAGGTGTAATTTCTCCTGTTCGAGTGAGATATGTTTATATACTTAAAACACTGTCGACTCATCAACAAACATTTTTTGTAAGTAGTAAATGTCTATACGAAATGATTCTTACTTAACATAACACAAAATGTACACTTCCATTAGAATTCAGATTAACAGTTAAGATTTTAAGAAATCATACATATATAAGGTGTTTGAACTGTTAATAAGAACATGGATTTAGCAGATTACTGTAAATTATTAAAATATAATTTTGGGGAAATTAGACTGTTTCATCTCAATTATACGAGTATATAGGCTCATATTCTGGGCTTCGCTGGAGGATATTGAAACATTGACATAAGATGGTCTGACATATCACTTTTACCAAACATCCTGCCACTACGAATCCTTATTTCCTGGAAAAGGAGACTATCTTCTTTTCATTTATTTTTCTGGTAAAAGCTGCGTTTTGTCTACATTATATCCGAATACTATTGGCAATAGTTTTAATTTGTAAATCAGAAAATTTTTGAATACCACCCACTAAAAAAAAAAAATTTAATCAGAAACATATCATTATTTAAGTATAATTTTGTTTCAAATATATCACAACATCCTATTAGCTCACAAATAAGGATTAACACAAATTGTACTAAAATATTCCAAACAGGATTCTCATCTTGTACAAATAATGTGAAATCAGAGTAAATTGATTCATGATGACTATGAAGTTTTTACGTTGGTGTTAAAATTATGGTGGTAGGGTATAGTTGCAAATCGTAGAGATATGGGCAAATATTAGGAGCGAATGAGTGTAGCCGTTGTTACTAATTAGGTTTCTATGTTCCTTAGAAAGATCCATTTATTGATAACAAGGACACGTCGACAGCATTAATTGGAATAAGAATCACGTATTATTGATCTGATTCTTATTTAAGACGCAGTGTTTCCTATACAACTACCGTATCCTGAATACCACTCGACATAACCCAGACTTCTCTTGTAGTGTCCAAGTCGATGGACGCAGTGACAGTATTAATATGACTGATCATAGAGCCTAGTCGCCAACAGTCTCCACCACACTGTTCTTAAGTAGCTGGGTTACAGCACTGCGCCTCTAGTGGCGATTGTGTATGTGCGTTATGTTTTACTGTATGAACGTTATATGTGGTTATATTATTGTTAGGTTAGGTTAGGTTGGGGTTTAGTAAGTTACTTGGCTGTTCTATGGCTTGTGGCTGTATTCCTCCAGAATTTAGTCTAAACTTTGTGTGGGTTTACTTTAGACAATATTTACTAAAGTAATAAATGGTATAGTACATCCAACGTATGATAATATATTGTTATTTAATGCAAACGCATGCTGTAGCACTTTGAAATGTTGTTTAAACCATCGCTAACTCTCTCCCTTTTATGTGTTCTATTTTAGTGTGTATACTTTTGTTCGTTTCGTTTTGAAACATAATTCTCATTGAACAGTGAGGACATCGCTTTGATAAATATATAAGTGAGATTTGAGAAGGTGCAATAATGACTGGAGTAAACAAACAAATAACATAAACCAAACATCCTTAGAAATAGAAAAATACATAAAGCTAAGCACCAATAACAGTAATAGACCATGTAAAATAGCAATGAAACTATGATAAACAAAATATAAAAATAAAAAAAACAAGGAATTGACTTAAGAAGTCCAAATATTTTCAGGAAAGATCCCAAAAATTATTCTTACATTGTTTACACATTAATGTGTATCTATGCATTTTTTATTTTACTATATTAATATGCATGTAAATAAAACTTATACTATACTTTATAGTAACCATGTACAGTAACTAAGTAACAATACAACAACGGTAAAACATTAAATAGAATAAAGTATTTCTTTAGTAGCCTACTTTGGCACGCTTCGCGTGCTCACTTTGCTCTTTACAGCCTGTGAAATGTAGGCTTCTTTGACTTAATCCATAGAATCCAGTGCCAACAAAAAAAATAACAATGATGATAAAGGAAATACAATAAGGTCCTGGTACAGTATAGTAAAACACACAATAGTAAAGTTCACTCTTGAGACCAATATCAACTACTTGACGCTAGCGATCCTAGTGGTCGTAACGCAGAGCTACGGTATCTATCCGCTAGATAGCATGGCAGTTTACTTATATTGCAACATAATTAATTAAGTTTAGTTGTTCAATTCAAATCCTTTGATTGCTATACCACCGCTAGGATCGCTAGCATCACTTAGCTGGCAAGTAAAACGACTGAGCTTCGCTTCTGTGTTTAAATTATACTGTGGTATTAGTTTGCCTACTATTTGAATTAAACTTCATATTTGGAAATTAAATTAGCTGATGTAAATTATTGCTGTCATAAGTGATGTCATTAGTCACTTTTGTCCCAGAGGAGAATTTCAAACAGCTCCACACTGCTGAAATATCCGCTCCAGTGACAAAATGATCCGATTAGCTGTTAGTGAATAGAGCAAAGCACATCTCTTTATGAAAGTGATTTATCAGCACTAAGAAGCTTTTGTTTACAAAACATACATCTTATTATCCTAGTATTGAACTATTGGTTACACACTAATTGGGAAATAGACAATTGTAGTATACATAATATAAATATACTGGATATAATTTTTTTAATATTATTTGGGACACATACTATATTACTAACTGATATATATATATACACTATATATATACTGACATGACACAAGGGTGTGGGTTTTGACGTAACATAAAAGCTCTTAACAGCCGATACATGGTGTACTGTCACAGAAACACATAGCCACACAGCCAAGTACTGACTGTGACACGACACAAGAGCGCAAGTTATGACGTAACAGAAGGGATCTTAACAGCTGCTACATGGTGAACTGTCACAGAAACACATAGCCACACAGCCAAGTACTGACTGCTGACACAACACAAGGGCGCGAGTTATGACGTAACAGAAGGGCTCTTAACAGCCGATACATGGTGAACTGTCACAGAAACACATAGCCACACGGCCAAGTACTGACTGCTGACACGACACAAGAGCGCGAGTTATGACGTAACAGAAGGGCTCTTAACAACTGCTACAGGTACAGTCAGAGAAACATTGTTTCAAGTGTTTGTGGTGAGGAATGGCTGACTATAGTATAGTAGCATGATTTTAATCATTTATTTAAAAAAGGATACAAAATTCCATATCTCAAGGGTATTTTTCTCTCATTTGGTAGTAATTTTATTATTTAATTTTCGTGACATTGTAGAAAAAAAGACACGACATGGTATGCATAGTTTTTAGACTAATAATAGTTGTATACATTGTAATATACCTGTAATGTAGTGTAGGCCTTTGTACCGATCTATCGATTAATCTAATACATATATTGTAGGGAAATACCACTGAAAGGTAGCAATTGAAAACCATAAATGTTCAATACTAAATCGATATTGTGGTTATATACTTATCTTTATATCCATGAAATAACATTTTTAGGACATATTTTTATAATTACATATCTGTATAAAGATAGGTCACAAACTTGATCGTCAAAATTGAAGCATCATAAATGATGCTTATTCGATCTTTTAAAGTCAAATCATTTCGTTAGTAAATGAACACAGTCAATCCTTTTCTACATCTATATTTTTGATATTACACTGCAATTTATAAAATTTGACATCATAAGTAGTGGAGTCATGGCTTACCCCAAAGAAATAAATTTTCAGAAAATAAAATTACTCTTTTTACTACATTATTATAATAAGTAAGTGCTTTTAACATTGCCTTTTAATGTTAACAGTTAATAGTGGCTAAATATAAAACACTTAGAATTTATTAGACAATATTAAATGTAAAAATGTAATATGATAAGTGATATAATAGTCAACAATGTACCTGAACAGGAATACGTTTTATTGAAATAAAATTTAGTTAATCATTTTGAGTAGTTTTACATATGGCTCGCAGCCAATATATTTGGAGAAAGTGAAGCAATCAAGTGTAGATATAGTATATTGTATAGTATAGTATATTAAATGTAAAAATGTAATACGATAAGTGATATAATAGTCAACAATGTACCTGAACAGGAATACGTTTTATTGAAATAAAATTTAGTTAATCATTTTGAGTAGTTTTACATATGGCTCGCAGCCAATATATTTGGAGAAAGTGAAGCAATCAAGTGTAGATATAGTATATTGTATAGTATAGTATATTAAATGTAAAAATGCAATACGATAAGTGATATAATAGTCAACAATGTACCTGAACAGGAATACGTTTTATTGAAATAAAATTTAGTTAATCATTTTGAGTAGTTTTACATATGGCTCGCAGCCAATATATTTGGAGAAAGTGAAGCAATCAAGTGTAGATATAGTATATTGTATAGTATAGTATATTAAATGTAAAAATGCAATACGATAAGTGATATAATAGTCAACAATGTACCTGAACAGGAATACGTTTTATTGAAATAAAATTTACTTAATCATTTTGTAGTAGTAGTAAAATCAATGTAGTAAAAAACTACTATACATTTAATATACTCTAGTTTCATAACAAGAGTGGAAAGTGGGGTTTTGCATGTTCGAGACCATATGTTTGAAGTGCGAGACTTGTCGAGCACTTCAATTGGTCGAGAACATACAAAACACTTTCACTCGAGTTTTGAACGATACTTTTCACACACTACGGAATAAAAACAGGTGTTGTTGACTGTGGAAAATGTTCGGTTGTAAAAAATGTTACTTTCGGTAGTAAACAATAGACAGCTGTTGAAAATATGATGTTTCGCAGGTTGTAAACACATAACGAAAACAGCTAAACTCATAGTAGTGTAGTGAAAAAAATTTAAGTTGTGCTTTTTTAGTACATAATTATAGTTATAAGGAATTAACAAAACTACTTTGTATAAACTATAGACGAAACATTCAGGGTAACTTTTTCACATTGGCAATTACTCTTATTGCCATAATTGTTAATGTTACATTATATTTCTACGTGTTTTAAATAAAGCTATAAAAACATTAGAAAACATCGATAGCTACACAGAAATGAATCAGTGGAATCACTTTGGAAGGCAGGATCGATCAGGGTTAAGCATGTTTTAAACATTACATCCGTCTATATTGGCCATCTGTCTCACCCCGTGACGTGTCCAGATTGAACACCCCGTCACTAATCTGCCAAGTAACAGCTTTATATTTTATAGAACTGATAGCTACCTTATAGATTGGTCATTGCTGAATGCATTTGATCTATTTTATGATATAAATGAAAGCAAACAAGTACTAGAATTTGAAATAGTTTTCTTAAAACATTTTTATGTTTTACACGAGTAAAATGTAATTGTGACTATACATTGTTGAAACTATGTCAACCCCACCCACCCATACATGTGCAGTAGTGACCCACCCATCCATACAAGTACAGTGGCGATCCACCTATCCCATATCACATATAAAGGTTACTCTCATTTTAAAAATATGTGTACATTTTATGCTGCATGTCCTCCAGCTCACGTTGCGTCCACTAAAACACATTCTGTGTAGTAAGTAAAAATAAAAATAAACATTTGTATATGGTATCACATTAGTTAAATAAATGTATATAGTTAAACATAATATCATAATGCTGCTTTAAAAAGGAGGAAATAAAATAAGTAAAGGCAGGGAGAATAAACAGATAAATTTAACATAGAAATGTTGTTATTATATATTTCATAATTATTAGTCATTTTTTCTAACAAACCCTAAAACAAACATTTCGAATTCATTCCAAGCCATCTAATTTTATTATTATTTTTAATTTGGTTTGTTTGGACCATGCAAAGGGGTTTTTGGTTGTTAAATAAAATGTAAACTTTTCTGTTTTATGTTTTTTTATTTTCGACTAAACTTGTTAACTATATTTTTAAAGTTTGTGTCTTGTTTGTATTTTTAGAAATAAATCATTTGTTAATATCTGTACCCCATCTTAGCAGCCATAATGGACGCACAACATGGGAGGGACGAGAGAAGTAATTGAAACTAACGATTAACAGGGGATTGTAATTGGATAATTTATTGCAGTAGTGTTGCTGGCGTTGATAACAGCTCCCCCATAAATTGCCACGTACTTCGAGCCATGTACGTGACTTGAAGTGTTGATGAATGTGAGTAAAAACACATCGATTTCCAATTCCTGAAATGAGTAACAATTAAATAAAATTTACTTTCACGTACTAAAAACAGAGTGTGTTAATTGAATATTTAAGTATGTCACTACCGTATGTTTACTATCGTTATATTAACTCCTCCTTTATTTTTGACCAATTTGAATGGTTGAGGTGTCAAACAAAATGCCTCTGTTCGTAGTTCGGTCTTAATTCCCTAATACTTCCACCCTGAAGGGTAACTGACGCTCTCAAAGTACGTTTTTCGGCCATAAGAATAACACGAAGACTGATTTAAATGAATCGAAAAATAACAGCTGTTCATATGCAAATAATGATTTTTAAAATGTTTTAACTGTTGTTGGAGTTTAAGCAATGTTTATTTTTTAATGATGAGGATGTTAGATCTTTCATAATGTTAAACCATAGAAGGTTGTAAGCATATTTTGATTCACATTTGATTGCCGGGCTCCGCTGTTCTGGACTTTAACGTTTCAATCGTAATCTAATGTTGTTGTTATTTTATTAATTTAAGTAATCTTCAACTGTCAAACGAATGAAATGAGTAAGTTTGAAATGGCTAAGTAATATCATTGGGTGTTTATAACGATAAATAAGTAGAAACGCATGTAATGTGAGTGGGATACTGTAAATAAATTTAATGTTGTGATTTGACGTTATACAGTTAACCTACTATTATTTGTAGTTTAAAGTCACATGACGATGTGTAACGAGTGCAATGAGTGACATAGTGGCATGAAGCGTGCAGGAGAGTCCCCTAGTTATTTATTGATAAATTAATTGCCGCAAACCGGACTTCGAAAGGTAACTAAATTGAACAATATTATTTCTCCGCTATTTAACTGTTTCAAGTAGACCGACCATTCCGATAAAAAATTAAATTTTATAGATCAAAATTATTTAAAAATATTAAACCCTTAAATTATCTATGGAGAAAAATAACGTTGTTATGAAAGCGTTTCTATATTTGTTATCCACCTTTTATATTTATGGGTCGGTGGGTAGATTGTCAATCTGCATATTAGAATATGAAATTAGTGAAACTCACAATTTAAGCAAAAGTGTTTGTTTTCAGAGTGTACATACAGTAGTTTATGGAGAATTCACAATACTTAGAATTCAAGTAATTATAAAGAAATACATTTTGTAGAATTTTTAATACCGCTAAAGACTTGAAATTTTTGAGAGGTTAAGAGTTTAAAGCTTGGGTATTTGTGCCAAATTATCACTTGGGAAGGCAGTGGTTTCCAGTAAATTAAGTTTTTCCTCTGAAATTTTCAGAAATAAATATTTGCAAATATTCAATAACTTAAAATATTAATGGAATATTTTCATAATTTTGTAATACTAAAGCTTAGGTATCAATAAATTCCAATATAAATCCGTTAACATTTTATTTTTACAATTACATGTACACTATTTGTATCCATACTATAAAAATGTTAGTTTATTTTTTTAGGTTTGCTTCACTTAAAGGATTAAGTTTTCTTACAGTAATATTAACTTGTCTTCTAAATGTACGATATATTTTATACTATATCAAATATAAACTATATATTTTATACTATATCAAATATACTATATCAAATATTAATGAAAGTCATTCTAGTAATGAATCAATCAAGAATTACTATTTTATAATTATTTTAATGCCTAAGGGGATTTATTATTTAACTGTATAAAATAAGATCTCTCTTGATTCTTCTGAAATAAACTGAATAATACTTTCATAAGACTTCTTTTTTAATTCACCACAACTAGGAAGCTAAACTGAATCTAATAAATCTTCGAGAATACATGTTCCAGAAAAAGTAGAAAACAATCTATTTCCACAAAGATGAGGCCTGCATACACACTAGAAACATACCACACATCCAAAACCTACCATTGACAAAACTAATGTCCATTGACTCACTGCGCACTAGGAAGCAGGGAAAACGTTCTAGGAACTGTACAATATAAAACTCTGGTTAAAGTGAGGTGTAAACAACAAATCACATCATAAATCTTGACAACCCGACTGAAAATCGTGAATGCCACTGATACGTCCAGCTATCCCCATAATTCACACCACACGTGAACCACCAATCAAACAACGATGGAGGTAGACTGATCAAATAATAAATATTTTTAAGAACATATCGCAGAAACTGAACAGAAACTATACACAACACCATAAAACAGTGTATGGTCATTTTCATTTTTAACAAAAAGCTACTTTTTTTTAAGTGTTAACTTTAATGAAAAAGTACAAAGTATTTTATTGCGAATATTAACAATTCATAGTTCAATTTTTAGCACTCTACTTTTTAAATAATGGTTATAATGTGGCATTTAGTTTCATTTTCGCACTTTTAATAATTTTAGTAGATAGTTACTTTCAATAAATAACGAGTAGGCCTCAGAGGCATTTTAATTGTTGATCAGGTGTGATTAGACCCTGTTCTAAAAACCACAATAAACGATTGGACCAACGATAATCAAATATAGTATTTGTTAATTGAGTAGTGTAGTTTTTTTCATGTTTTTTCTCCCTTAATATACGTTAGCATAGAAAAAGTATTGTGATCGTTCAAAACAATTTTTTTACAAGTTGGTCTACAAATCCATTTTAGGGTCTCCTAAACCCAAAAATGTTTTTTTGTCTCTGTCCATGTGCCTGTCGGTGTGTATCAGAGCAGTTCCCCGGATACTATACGGATATATCTACTGTATTTATATGAAATTTGGTATGTAGGTGTATTTAGCCAATATATAGAGACTTTTTTTCCTTTTTTAGAATTTTTTCATAGCCTAAAAAGATATAAAAATGGATTTTTCTTCAAACGCCATTAACGATTTTGATTAAGTTTTCAAGAAAGATGTGAATTACAGTTTTAAATATTTGAAAAAAGACGCATAAATAGTTTTTGAGTAATAACATTTGGCGGAAACATTTAAAACTGAACATTTTAAATCTTTATTCTAAAGATTTTAATTAGATTTTCAGTAAAGATGCTAATTATAATTTCAAATATTTTATGAAGGGAAAAAGTTTGTGCCAGTTACCTGGTACCATTTATTTTATTTATTTATTTATTTTTTTTTTGCCAAATATAGGTACCGGTAAAATAGCAAATTAATTTCCCTATGTTGTATTATATTGCAAATAAACGGTATTGTCTTCAAAAAGATATCACAATGGTACAATAAATACTAAAAAAAATTATACTATAAAACTCTTACAAAATGATTTCAAATGTTATTGCTAATATCGAACCATTACCTACTCTGCTCTACTTCGATTCAATTCTAATGCGATACTTCTGTCTCGGGGCAGAGAGTAAAGCTGTGTTTGATGTTATTAATGATAGCGTTGAACGACCCAATGACTCTTGGCAGACCTTAGAATCGTTAACAATGTCTGGAGTAATTGTTAGAAAATTATACTTGTATTACATTTCCTTTGTTAGTCCTTTATCGAGTATTGTATTTTTTTCTTTATTTATTTCTTTATATTATATATTTTACAAAAGTATTACAATAATAAAGAGAAGTCTGGAAAAGTAATTGTGTAAGTAAAATGCTTTTCCATGATGAAAGGGATATTGGGAATGTGTATTGGTTTTTACTTGACTGAAGTTGACAGTTATTGCTTCTAAATCGAAGATGTGTTTACTTTTACTACTGATATTGAAGAGTATACCTAAAATATACATAATTTAACGTAACATAACAGATTAAAAACGTTCTTAGATTATCCTCAGATACGCAAACACAACGTTTGTGCGTTATATAAGTTGAATATGAATGATTATGTAAGTGTAGGATGAATTTAGTCTGGTTATTTACTGAGATTGACTAACGCTGGCTATTTGTTAAAAACCAATAACCAGGACAACTAACGCATCTACAGCTTTACGTGGAATCCGAACCCCGTAGTATTTATCTAATTTTAATCTAATTGGATAACCTTATAATTAGTTCACTTCGTTATATAACATCCGGACACTGACTACCAGCCAACACGGACACCCCAGACTTCTCTCTCTAGTGTGTCTACGCCAATGGCAACCATTGACTGGGCGCCATATCGGTATTAATAGCACCGAACATAGTACCTGTTACCTAAAATCTCCACAACACGTAGTTCCTAAGTAGCTGGGTTACAGCACTGCTACTACTAGTGCATCGCCTTTAATTGCTGATTTCATACATTAATAACCATCTTGAAAAACAAACAATGTAGAAATGTATTTATAAAAATAAAAACGTCAATGTTAAATTACTTTTTTTAAAAATCATAAATAAATAAAAGTAATAGTATCTAATCTTAGTTTCAGTTTCAGTCGGGATCTGTCTACTTATGTTAAGTAGCTGTAAGACATACTGTAGAAATGTCAAAACACTTATCTGTAATGTTTGTATTACACTGTAAGTACAAATCTACTCGTATAGTAAATAGTCAGGATTGTTATGTACTTCTGTACATTGCATGGAGTTATAATTATTAGTCTACACAGAGAACTCGTACTTCCTTACTTAATCTTTTAATACAACATGTCAAATGTTTTATTTCAAAATAAAAAAAAAAAAAAAATGAATGATTAACTCACCAAATGGACAGGTAGATAATGCTGGTCAAGCGGAGAAGAATGTCGCAAACTGTACTTCAAAAGAGACGGTTACTCAATGATTTTCAAATAACCAATAAAATTCAGCTGAGGAATATGAAAGTTACCGTAATTAGTTTGATTTTACTACATTTAAAATTGTTCTGAGTGTTTTGTAACCATATGAATATAAAATTACCTACTAAGAATGTTATAACGTTATCCTGAATTTTTACAACTGTCACTTTATTCATACAGAGATATTTTTGGATTAAAGCACTCAAATGCTTATTATTTTGTTATTGCTGTCTAATTTGGGAATTCAAACCTAAAAAAAAAAAAAAAAAAACAGAAAAATCCAGAAAAAGTGTAATAAAACCGAAAACAATAACTTCCATATTTTTTAGCTGAAGTTTATGGCTTATTTTTAAAAGTCTTTGCGTAACCGTCATTGCTTTAAGAATGTCGTTTTGAAGTGCAGTTTCCACCATACTTCTTTGCTTGACCACCATTTTAAAATGACGTGTATATATGCTTACTTTTAAAATTATCTACTTTTTTTTAAATCCAATGCAATTAATCCAATCCAATGCAATGCCTTGTGGGCAGTCTCCTATTGGAGGCAATGAGCCAGCAAGAACGTAAAATATTGGTTTTTAGCTTCCAATTTAATTTGTATAGTTTTAATCCTCTAGCCCAATTAATGATAAAAATATTAAGCCACCTCCAGAATTGTTACCTACCCTGTATACATTTTAGTTTTACAAATAAAAAAATAATGTGTTTTATTGTTTTTTTTTTTTTTTTTTATAAAAAATCCAATATTAATAAGAAAATGTTCATATGGTTCCGCTTGCTTCAAAGTTGAAATTTTCATAAAAACAAATCAACGAAATAGACATTTAAATATGTAACATATATTAGCCAAAAATAATAAATTATTTAATTAGTGAAGCCGGAATAAGATACGTATATAACGAAAAATGCTTTCCAAAAAACCTATATTTATTATTTGAAATATATATGGATGTTCGTAAAGTTATTTTTCAAAGTTGTTGCTTGGTAAAAACGTAAAAGGGAATTTTGAGATTAAAGAAGATATGTTGGCTCATCTGATAGTTTATTCGTACTTTTATAATAATAGGGGGTTTACATTCCTTAAGTATTTTAAATTATATATGGACAATACAATCCAAAGAAGTCAGTTTCACTTATCAATAATTGTGACATATATACTAGAGATATATATAAAGTAGAGATACTTTTCTAAATGAAAACGATGATTAAACTGTATAAAATATATTCATTTGAATAGTAACATTGACTACTGTCCCATGTACCAAGTATTAAATGTTATTGGTTGTCTTTTTTATTTAAATCGGCTTCATAACGTACCAATATTTGTAAATAAATTATTTACTAGTTAGGTATAATTAATTTCAGTTTGTGGATAAGGGTTGCTGTCATCTTCAGGTCAACTCGGTTTAACAATGGAGAATTAATAGGGTCGGTCGAGTTTGTCAGAGTAGATAGTTTGTAGGAGTTCGCACTGTTCGGAACTAGGAGGTGTCTCAAGTGAAGGCTAACGTAATGCCTAAACTACATTACATATATTTCATGACATAGCTACTTGTAAATGTATTTGTATATTTTGTGTCATTATTGAAGAGTTGGAGTCTATTTCGTAATGTCCCTGCAATTCGTTTAGAAATGATTAATCGTCAAACGAATTAGAAAGTTCACAAGCATATACAGTGTCCAAAAAGTCCTACAATCTCTTATTTGTTTATCTTTAAAATAGTCAAATAAATTTTAGCATATATTTTTAGCATAAGATAGTAATTTTTTTAAATAGTTTAGAGTTTTAACCCGCGCCTCAAAGTAGGGGTTACGGGGAACTTACGGGGAAATTTTAAATATAACCCCCATATATTAAAATATTTAATAATATTTAAACTAGAGGTGCTGGAAGCTCTTTGCTTGGTTCATTTCTTTATGGTCGAACACAGCTAGTAAAAATTCTATTCCTTAAAGTTGGCTAATTCTTCCAGCACAATAACTTCAATATTTCTACGCCAAAAAGGGCGTAGACACTCTTCTGGAATTTTTATCTTGAAAATCTCGCTAGATTTGCTAGTCCTTTTATTGGCTAACTATGGATAAATATATCCAAATCCACGTGTCTCTTATGTCGTGGAAGTTTGGGGTGATGAGAATATTAGCACCAACTAAACATTTTAGATGCAAAGAGCGGAATGAGAATAATTGTAGAAAGCTCTTTCGTCTTTCCTGTAATCAATTATTTTTATCGTGTACAATTTGGTCGTTTTCCTGAATTTACATATCGTATACACTTGTATTTTTTAGGAAATAATATCTTATGAAACAGAACTTCCATCACCCCATCACAAAATAATTTCCGATAAAATAACAATCTTACAATTCCTAACACAAACCTTAATTTTTCCGAAATCATCATCGATGTTATGGGGTTAAGTTATTCAGTTCACTGCCGACTGACCTAACAGTTCAAACGTTTTAGGAGGGCAAATATTACTAGCCTAGGTGATTTTTGGATATTCATTCAACTAGTAAGTAGATGTTAAGGGTCAAAATTTTGTTGCTTTATCGTTTTTTTAACTCTAGTTTCCTTAATTTATTCTCACGTAGACGTTTTGATTAAATATTTTATCTTCTTTGCAATAAACAACATTTTCTTTAAGGTTTTTCTTTCCCCCCTAGTTGGTGTATTTTCTTCCACCCACGTAAGGGTTTCGTTTCGGTGCAAAGGTGTGTTTAAAATTCATTCATGTTTTTATTTTGAAATAAATTATTTAATATTTTGTATTAGAAGATTAAGTAAGGAAGTACGAGTTCTCTGTTTGGACTAATAATTAATAACCCCATGCAATGTGCAGAAGGACATAATAACCCTAAATATTTACTATGCGCGTAGATTTGTACTTACAGTGTAATACAAACATTACAAGTAAGTGTTTTGACATTTCTATGTCTTACAGCTACTTTACGTAAATAGACAGACTCCAACTGAAACTGAAACATGATAACTAAGATTATATACTGCAATTTTTATTTATTTATGATTACTTTTCAGAAAAAAGTTAGTTAAAATTAACGTTTTTAATTTTATAAATACATTTCTACGTTGTTTGTTTTTCAAGATGGTTATTAATGTATGAAATCAGCAATTAAAGGCGATGCACTAGTAGTAGCAGTGCTGTAACCCAGCTACATGGGAACTAAGTGTTTTAGGTGATAGGTACTATGTTCGGTGCTATTAATACCAATAGGGCGTCCAGTCAATGATTGCCATTGGCGTAGACACACTAGTGGGGTATCCGTGTTGGGTGGTAGTCAGTGTTCGGCACAGTTACATTCCTACACATGTAAACTACTACATTGTATACAGGTGAGATCTGTGAGTGGTAGACATGACCAGGGACAGAATTTGTAGGTAATAAAGATAAACTGCCCTTATCTCTCCACATCCTGTACACCGATAGGTGTTGATGGTGTGAGTTTCGGTTGACAATATACAGTTACATTCCTACACATGTAAACTACTACAGTGTAGACAGGTGAGAGCTGTGAGTGGTAGACATGACCAGGGACGGTATGTGTAGGTAATAAAGTAAACTGCCCTTATCTCACCACATCCTGTACACCGATAGGTGTTGATGGTGTGAGTTGATGTTGACTTTATTACAGTTACATTCCTACACATGTAAACTACTACAGTGTAGACAGGTGGGAGCTGTGAGTGGTACACATGACCAGGGACGGTATTTGTAGGTAATAAAGTAAACTGCCCTTATATCACCACATCCTGTACACCGATAGTTGTTGATGGTGTGATTTGTTGTTGACTATATTACAGTTACATTCCTACACTTGTAAACTACTACAGTGTAGACAGGTGGGATCTGTGAGTGGTAGACATGACCAGGGACGGTATTTGTAGATAATAAAGATAAACTGCCCTTATATCACCACATTCTGTACACCGATAGGTGTTGATGGTGTGATTTGTTGTTGACTATATGACAGTTACATTCCTACACATGTAAACTACTACAGTGCAGACAGGTGAGCGCTGTGAGTGGTACACATGACCAGGGACGGTATTTGTAGGTAATAAAGTAAACTGCCCTTATATCACCACATCCTGTACACCGATAGTTGTTGATGGTGTGATTTGTTGTTGACTATATTACAGTTACATTCCTACACTTGTAAACTACTACAGTGTAGACAGGTGAGAGCTGTGAGTGGTAGACATGACTAGGGACGGTATTTGTAGGTAATAAAGTAAACTGCCCTTATCTCACCACATCCTGTACATCGATAGGTGTTGATGGTGTGATTTGTTGTTGACTATATTACAGTTACATTCCTACACATGTAAACTACTACAGTGTAGACAGGTGAGAGCTGTGAGTGGTAGACATGACTAGGAATGGTATTTGTAGGTAATAAAGTAAACTGCCCTTATCTCACCACATCCTGTACACCGATAGGTGTTGATGGTGTGAGTCCTGTTGACTTTATTACAGTTACATTCCTACACATTTAAACTACTATAGTGCAGACAGGTGGGAGCTGTGAGTGGTAGACATGACTAGGAATGGTATTTGTAGGTAATAAACTTTAACTGCCCTTATCTCTCCACATTCCGTACATCGATAGGCGTTAATGATATCTGTTCTCGTTTTTAAACGTTTTAACAAAATTAATTCCAATTAAATAACGCATGAATTAAATGCACATTAGTTGGATAAAGTCCATAAAAAGGTTTTCCAAATAGTATAACATTGAATTTATATTTTATTGGCCCTATAACGTTTGAAATTATACTCAGTAATAAAGTCGTGGAACTTACAACTTGAAAGCCTCTCTGTCTTTGTCTTTAACGGAAACTCATTAAACTTTAGTAACTCCTCTTACATAGTTAAATAAATATATTCACTGTTTATTACTGATTGTAAAAAATACACATAATTTGTTATTGTTACATGGTGTAAGGCATGGGATGGTTGAAGTATATTTATATGTTTATCAAACCTTTATTAGTTCTTTAAGTATAATAATACACATCTAAAAGTCAGACCAATACTAAGTGGTTCGGATTCCACATGAAGCTATAGGTCTCTAGCCCCCAAATGTTATTTAAATAGATCGATAAGATCTAATACAATATTTACAACCGTCATAAGTATCTATTTAGAAAAGCCCCATTTAAAAACTTTAGTAAAGTATTACTAAACTAAGGTTCTTAAATGTATTCTCCTTGGTGTCATTGCTGTATGAGTGATGCAAGTAGGAAACAAATTCCTTATAATAATAAAATAAATAAGACAAGTACTCAACTAGAACATAGTTAATTTATAAAAATGAAATGACGAATATTTACCCAATACCCACTTGGGTATTGGGTAAATATTCGTCATTTCGAATAAAACCCACTTCATCTCAGATAATTTACCGCATAATGAATCAACCCAATATTCAACAATGGTTTAGCTAATCTCTTAGCTGTACATAAAGCTTATTACCACTCACAGTATTGCTTGCACACCTGTATCCTATTTTCTAAGTATTTGAGTATTTATTTTTACTAATTGTGATTTATTCGTAAAAATAACGTTTTATCTGTAAATAATAATGTAAGGACAACAATAGATAGTCGCATGTTCAGTCATTAATACATTATTTAACGAAGTAAGCTTTTTTTTACTGGTCCAGCCCCTCCTTAATATAATACATCGAAATCCAAAAACAATGGAAACAGACATCCATTAGATATAATGGATGTCAACACTAATGGGCTTTTTATAATCAACTGTAAAAATAAACTATCTTATTATAACGATGAGCAGAAGAAAGCAGTTAGCGGAGTACGTTTATCTTCACAAGACGTATGTTGTGGTGACGGATAAGTAGGCGAACAGTTGGTATTTAGTTGTATTGAAAATACTTCTACTCATCCGATGATTTCATTCCAAACTTTAACAGTCTTTCCACCTCTTTTAATTTCACTTAGCTTTGTATCCAAAGCCCAATATATAATGTTAATGAACCAGGGGTTAAGGAGAAATTGTTTTCAAAAATAATTGTATAAAATCAAAGTACATGAAGTAAACTATAATTAATTAAACTGTGCACAGAAACTAAAATGATGTTTTATAACTCAAAATAAAATGTATTTTGTTGACTGAGAGTTTCAATTAAGCTAAAATATACAGCTGCTTCTTGCATAAGCAAGAAGCACTTTTCCTCAAATATCATACTAAACCATATCATAGATAAGAAATAAACAGAGGTCTGAACGGTATCAATCCTCTCTGGCCAGTAGTCATCGGCGTTAGAGAGTCAGTAAGAAAGGTAAAAATTGGATTTCAGCTCCCAATTTAATTTGCAAAGTTTTAATCCTCTAGCCCCATTAGTAATAAAAATATTAAACCACCTACAGACGATGTAGTAACCCTGTTTAAGTATTCTTTATGGAGCATAAGACTGAGAATAAGGAACGCTATTGTAAAAGTACAATTAGACGCAGAGCGCCTGCAGCGGCAAAAATGCAATTTGGGTACAGCACTCATTTTGCCTACGCACAAGATGTCACGGCGCTTCTGTGGCTTTCTTTGGTATGCTGTTTTATTTAATAACCTAGGTCTGCGTAGATCACTGCCCAAGGTTTGAATCCCTACCTAAGCTAACGGTCGTTACTTATTGAATAATATTCACGCTCAGGCCTGCAGACCCATTCGCACTTGTGATTGAAGTTTATTTACTGGTTGAATTTTTACATTGTCTTGACAATCCTTAACATTTGAGTCAAATTCTGCAGCTAATATTCCACCTTTGATTCATTTGTTTAGTTTTATTTGCTTTATTATCAGTTGAAAAAATTACATTACATATTTGATTTTTAGTGAACCCTTCATACCATCACCTCGGTATGAGTGATACTAAACTGAGAATAAATATATTAAAGACATTTATGTATTTTAATGAATCAGGTGGAAGTATTTGTCCTATACTGTGAAGCCAAGTAAAAGTAAGATAATGCAGAAATATTAACAAATATCAAGATGACTCAAATTGAAATTACAATTTGAAACTAGTCGTAAATTGAGTCAGATTGCATAGTTATTTAAAAATATGTGATTTATCTATTGGGGACAGTGCAGTTTTAAGTTATATGAAACCCAGTTGCAACAATTAGTGAACAATTCATCTCTATATGAAATGTGTTATACTGTATTTATATTTGATGAATATCTCCTTAAATTAAATTAAATTAAAAAAGAACTTTATGAAGACATTTAGAAAAGCTACGTAAATACTAGATTTATCATACTGAGCCGTGCGAAAATGATCCAATAGCAGCGCAACAGTCTAGTGGTTAAAACTTCAAACTGCACAGACCAACGACCGAGGTTCGAGTGCCCAACTGAGCTAACCTTTGGTTCTATACTCGTTGAATAAAGTTAAGTGAAACGATCTCATTAACGCCTAATTGTTTCTCCAGAGGATAACCACCATAAAAATGGGTATGAGATGCATCTCATGCCTTTAGAAGAAACGTTGAGTGTTGTAAGTTGGTTAGAGACTACAGGATAAAGTTATCCACGTAGTTAGATTTGACTACTAAGTCAATAAGTCCAGTTGATGACTATTAAATCAATAAGTCCAGTTGATGACTACTAAGTCAATAAGTCCAGTTGATGACTATTAAATCTGATTTGCTGTGATTAAAAAATTCAATAAAGAAAGAACGTATACAGAGTTAATTTAATTTTACAAATAATAGTTTCAAAATTAATACAGATCTTACGTTTACTAAAAGTCATTGTATGAAACGAAAGAGAGGCAGCAATACAAAATAAAAAGGATAGTCACAGAGAAAAATAAACAGAGATCGTTGTGTTACGTTGTAGTGTTATTTAAGGAACAATACTAAGCCTTAGGTTTATCCATGAATCTTCATGTAAATATTAGCTGAATTGAAACTCTCAGTCAACAACATACATTGTTATTTGAAGCTATAAAACATCCTTTTAGTGCCTGAGTATAGTTTAGTTAACTTTAGTGTACTTTAATGTTATAAAAATTTATTTTTATACAATTTATCTTTAACTCCTAGTGCATTACCATCATATATTGGGCTTTGGGTACAAAGCCAAGTGAAATTAAAAGAAGTAGAAACACTGTTAAAGTTTGTAATGGAATCTTTGGGTGGGTAAAACAATAGTCAATATAAGTAATACCAATCTTTCACGTACGTGTAAAACTTTCGTACCCTACTAACTGATTTGTAGTGTAATGTGCACCATTGTAATGAGATAGTTTTTATTGACAGTTCATTACATGAAGCACATTAGTGTTGACATACATTATATTCAATAGATGTCTATTGCCACAGACTCATAGATTTCGATATATTTATATTGAGATAAGCTGGACAAGTAGAAAGGATTACCTCGTAAAATAATGTATTATCGATTGAACAAGTGACATTATCTATAATTTTTCTTACAATATTATTTATGGTGCAATCGTTTGATAAAACGTTATTTTTACTAATAAATCACAATTAATAAAAATGAGTATTCATTTACTTAGAAAATAGTAGACAGGTGTGCAAGCAATATTGTGTGGGGTAGTAAGCTTAAGGTACAACTTAACCATTGTTAACTAAAGAGCTGATTCATTGTGCAGTTCATTATCTGAGATGAACTCACCTGTCTACACTGTAGTAGGTTACATGTGTTGGAATGTAACTGTAGTATAGTCAACAGGAACTCACACCATCAACACCTATCGGTGTACAGGATGTGGTGAGATAAGGGCAGTTTATCTTTATTATCTACAAATACCATTCCTGGTCATGTCTACCACTCACAGCTCTCACCTATCTACACTGTAGTAGTTTACATGTGTTGGAATGTAACTGTAGTATAGTCAACAGGAACTCACACCATCAACACCTATCGGTGTACAGGATGTGGTGAGATAAGGGCAGTTTATCTTTATTACCTACAAATACCGTCCCTGGTCATGTCTACCACTCACAGCTCCCACCTATCTACACTGTAGTAGTTTACATGTGTAGGAATGTAACTGTAATATAGTCAACAGGAACTCACACCATCAACACCTATCGGTGTACAGGATGTGGTGAGATAAGGGCAGTTTATCTTTATTATCTACAAATACCGTCCCTGGTCATGTCTACCACTCACAGCTCCTCCTATCTACACTGTAGTAGTTTACATGTGTAGGAATGTAACTGTAATATAGTCAACAGGAACTCACACCATCAACACCTATCGGTGTACAGGATGTGGTGAGATAAGGGCAGTTTACTTTATTAGTTACAAATTCTGTCCCTGGTTATGTCTACCACTCACAGCTCCCTCTATCTACACTGTAGTAGTTTACATGTGTAGGAATGTAACTGTAATATAGTCAACAGGAACTCACACCATCAACACCTATCGGTGTACAGGATGTGGTGAGATAAGGGCAGTTTACTTTATTACTTACAAATTCTGTCCCTGGTCATGTGTACCACTAGAAGCTTCTACCTTTCTCACCAAATATATAAATTATTAGATCTACAATTATTAAAATTTGGAGCATTGAGATTTAGAGATATTTTGTATTTAAATTTACGAATTTATATAGTGGTCTACAACATCCGTTCAGTTAAATATTAAGTTTATATATTTTTTGTATTGGTCTGTAATTTTGATAATTTTCAGCATGTAACATCTGTGCAAGAGTACCTGTGTTCTGGATGTTTTATATTATAGACAAATTTAACCTCTGTGATTGTATTTTCTGCTCTGTTGTAATTTACAATTTACTTCAGAGCAAGTGTTGGAAGAATTACTAATAATTTATACTTTTATTCATTTAGTAATATTGATTTAGTTTTATGGTTTTTATAAAGAAATATAAATATTTATAAAAAATATATATGGTCACAAAAATTTATGATGTTCCTACATGGAACTTTAAAGTTGTATAGTATTGAGTAATCATTAAAACCAATAATATATACAGGATTATATGGTTCAATTCTAAATTATATATAAGCCCCGCATTGTACCTCTCTTATGTTTATGTGTATCTTATATTAAGTAAAGAAAATATCCTTACTCTGATTATGCGATTTAAATATGATTTTCTGTGAATTCCGCTACACTTAATCCACGGACTATAATTATAACAGCACTAAAATACTAAAAAGATTTTCGATGTTAAAAATTCTTTCGGTTATATCAATACGTGGTATTTCTATGTCTTATTAGAACTATTATTAGTTTATCCATTTTTTTTTATAGTTACTGTATGTTATATCACGTTCACTTAATCTAAATTAATAGTTTTGTTAGTTTATTTTGAACCAACTCCTTAAACACAAAGACAAAACAAGAGCTCACATCAATATCAAGCAATTTATTCTCAATACAGGGGGTATTGATCTTTAGACTTAGAAGGGAAGATCACCCCGAGGATTCCGGCCGTGATTAAAGAAGGGGGAGATGTGTTGTGGATCTTAGTTCCGACCAGGGTCATTCAGACAAAGACGTCTGCTGTCTAAGTGATTGAACTTACAGTCAATACCATCCCTATTATCATAAATAAATTACCCAAATGCAAACTGTCTAATACATTATTACACGTCTTATTTGTTCTTATTATGTTACATTCTATACTAATTACGATTTAGTTAATGAAGGCTTGTTCGTAAATATAATACTACATGGACTCATGTAAACGTGTTTTACTTGTTAAAAATATTTTATGTATACTATTGAACACACCTTACGCTTCACGTGCCAACCCCATCATTTGCTGCGCTTGTGATATCTCAGCCTTTACTTTCCGAATCTGACTATTGATAAATGATAACCGGCACCTCTCAATCTTTATCATTAACAAAGAAATAAGGGAGGAGTATCGTTTGCAAAAAATGTCTTCACCTTTTACATAAATGTAATAGTACTAACAGATTCCTGCAAACAAAAAAAAAGCTTTAATTATTATTTTTAATGACCTTTTCAGCATTGTAATTTATACATTTGTTGTATACGATTCTTCAACAATCTTTACTCACCTTGGTTAACTGAGGCAAAGTCATAACCACCTTTATGGCTGATATGCCTAGTATACAGGTTTTATGACTGTCCTCAGGGTCTGTATATACAATGACGAGTTTATGACTGTGTCACTGTGTTTAATATCGTACAATACCATTGAAAATGTGCGAGTGTACAAGTAATAATACAAAATACAAGTTTGTTAAAAGTCTTTTAATCTGAAGTTGCTTTGAAAAATATAGCAACCTTTATAGTAGAAACTTTTATTTACATTAAATGATAATTACAACTCATCACTTATATCGTGTTACATCAAACAAAAATTAATTATATTAGTTTTAGAGTAAAGCCCAACTTCTTAAGGTAAAAGTTCTAAGTTAGTTTCCAATCGGTTTAAAAAGGGATTAGCTGATACCACCGGCTGTTTCTGATATATATAGAATCTACTTTCGAGAAATACAAAGTTCTTACTTTCCGAGAACCGGCAGTTTAATACACTGTAAATATTTGTAATACAAGCATACAAATAAATCTTTTAAAGGGTAATACTTTCACTATATTTATTTATTTGTAATAAACAAGTATTTTGCGATAAATCAGTGTATATTATTTCATACAATTATAGATATGTAACTTTGATTAATTTTTCCATCTTGTAAAACTACGTAAATTTACGATTTCCAAAGGTTTTTTCTTTCTTGCTTCTTCCAGCATTTCCGCCAGCCTCTGATTTTTTTTGTTTGTACTCAGTAAATGTCTAAACAAGTTTTAGTTTGCTCTGGTCGAACGACTTCGTGTGCATGATCTAGAACTTAGACTTACTGGACTGCTATTAGTATGTCATCATTTCGTTGTATTCACACTCTTGTTGATTATTTTCCTCAAAACACACATTTAAATCTTACTTTTTAGGGTATTACTAAAATCCGTCTGTTGTCACTAGTTCTGCTGTACTTACAGGGAACGTTTCCTTTTTTCGTATAATAATTTCTTTTGCTTTTCTTTACCCTCCTCATGATGATACAATCAATAGTAAGATTAAAAAAATGTAAACAACACCATAGAAAAATCAGCAGACACATTCTTTTGTAAACAAGGCTGTTTGTTCTGTCAAACAAGCCAGCTGATTCTAAATGTTTTTCCTCTGGGTTCAAAATAATTTTTGAAACATAAGTTATGTAAAAAAGAGAATAATCGGTAAATAAAGAGAAACATAACACTTTTACAACAAAGAGGTATATTTTACTGATTTTTGTCCCGCACAGTGGTTCTACCGACAATAAAATATTCTTTATGAATGTTTATTCTGTCTTTGAACTTGTAGAAGAAAAGTATGACAACATTTTTTACCAAATTAAATAGTTTTTATCATTTGGAGTAGCAAAAAATTATGTAGGAAGACAACGAATTGTGTTAGTTTAAATAATTTATGTCTTTAAATAAAATCTCAACTTTTTATTTTGATGTAATGATGGCCCAGTATTGAGGTGATTGTATTGATAATTTACACATGCGTTAAAACAGAACAAATAAAACTGTTGAAATAGTAAATACGAATTAAATAGAAGTATAAATCATTAAATTCACCATGGCTTGTAAACTCGTGTTTATTTAATTTCAACGTATAATATTCTATCATGATGACACTAGTGTATTATATTCTATGTATTATAATAATATCATCGCTTAAAATACACTTAAAAATGTGTAGTTTTATCCTTGTAAGGTAAATATAAATATAAAAATATTTGTTTAGTTAAAATAAAGAGTAGACAGAAAGATATTGAAACATTGAGTGACAAACATCTGCCCTACATCCTACCCCAAATCCCTGGTTCCCCTCTACCCGTTCACTTTGTGAGTCTACTGAATGAAGCATTTCATATATCAAAATGCACTCTGTGAAAACTGCAATTTGCTAATGCACTTCATGCTCCTCAATTAAAAGACGTTTGAAACTCAACACTTACATTGATTGCAAGAAATAAATTGTAGCCATTGCGTAGTAAATAAATATTATAACAGTCCATAGGATCAAAAATATGAGGATGATTCCACTTTATAACATTTAAGTGTACTTTTATGGACACTCAATAATCAACTAAATTACACTCTACGAAATATTTAGAGTGTCATTTAACAGAGAGATACTATTTAAACCTTCAAATTAAACCACTGTTGTAAACAATAATTATAATGCAATCTATCACACACAATTTAGGGTACAACCAATAGCTGTAACAGACCGTGAACCGCCACTAATCATAACTGTCACTTAGTTTTTATTTAAGGCTGTAATCTGAAGGCACACTTCCACTGGGACTGACTGACTGGTCGGTTGAGGGGAACATTTATATAAAACGTCAGTGCGAGTCTAGATGTATCCCGATTAACGGTGTAGATTGTAATTGAAGGGTGATCTAGATAATTCCAGACACAATTTCGAGAAGGTTCTGTTTCCATCGAATCGAACCAGCTGCACTCAGGTAACTTCCATGTTCAGTAACAATATTTTGAATGCAAGTCATTTTGAACCAATGAAGCCTTAAGTATCAGTAAAAATTGGAGAAACGTGTAATTTTTATAAATAATTTTGTTATGTTATCACGTTTCGTTATCTGTAGTTATCATTTTTAATGTATTTTCCTCTTCTTTAATATGATTTTGTATAACATTTTAACACGATAAATTAGTATCTTTTGAAGCTATATAGATGTGCATATAAACAATTCAAAATATTCACTGTGATTAAATTTGAACAGTTGAACCTACAAAACAGAAACGTATGAATACACATTTTTTTATTTATTTTTGTTTGTTTATTTTTGCAGTGTAAATTCTTCTTCTATGTCAATGTCCGACTAAGGCATAATATATGCAAGGGCATAATGATGTTTAACATATTACTAGTCGTATTTTCGTTATATTATTAAAGTTCTAGGGTTTGCAAACACTTTACTATAAAGGTCTCCCGTTGACGTAGTTCTACACCAGTTTATAGATCATCGTCACTAATAGAACCTCTTTCACTTAATTTTAAGTAAAAATTACCTAAAATTTATTTTATAAAGGAAGAATCTGTAATATATAATAACAATATTATACTATTGCATAGGTTAATTTCTATAAATTTATTTTATATTATATAGATACATCACAAAACAAATATCAACATTTACAAATATAAATTACTATATGTGTTGTATAGTAAATAGAATATTTACAAACCATAACTCTAGTACATATATTTTACCTAAAGTGACACTTCATGTAATCAAACTTTAGTTCAAAACTTATGAATTAAAATATGTACAATAGCTTACCAAATTGAATAGATGAATAGAGCGAAGGGTCTTGACTTAACAAAGGGTGAAGCAGGTGATGCGGCAACCAAGTTAGATTGAACATCCCTCCTCTCCCTGGTACGTCCCATCTACAACCTCCATCACAGCTCTCATCACCTCTATTTGTAGATCTCTCATACAAAGTCATGGAACAGAAAAATATCTACTATAAGATATGACAACCAAGTTAGATTGAACATCCATCCTCTCTCTAGTACATCTACCCTTTAAACTCTCCATCATAGCTCTCATCACCACCAGTTGTAGTTAGCTCTCACAGAGACAGTCTTGTACTATAAAATATGGACCAGGTGATGTGACAACCAAGTTAGATTGAACATCCCTCCTCTCCCTGGTACATCAACTCTCTACACTCTCCATCACAGCTCTCACCATCTCCAGTTGTAGGCCTCTCTCACAGAGACAGTCTTTTACCATAAGCAACCACCGTAGAAAATAGAAGTTCGTTAGTTTTACTTTTTAAAATTATAAATTAAAGTGAAGCGTTAAAGTCGTTTTTATTTGGAGTATTTAATTAATATGTACAAATTGAAATTAAGTTTATGTAAATTAGTCTGTATTAAAATAATAAATAATTTGCTTTACTTAAAATATTCACTTAATATAACTTATTTTGGTAATCTAACATGACATGAAAGGGAACCCTCTGATTTTTTCTTAGGATTGCGTTACGGACTATTTAACTTGCCAAAGGCAACACTCTGATTGCTTCTGTGGCTTACATTTTGGTATTGTAACAGTATTCCAAAGAGAACTTTCTGACTGCTTCTGTAGCTGACGTCTACTACAACAGACATCAGTATGCGCTGAAGCATAAATGATGCCCGCTTCCGGCCGAGTCACAGAATGCGCTGTTGTCACGTGTTACACGGTCCTTAATTGTTTAGCTCTATGAAACATTAAACAAATAGACAAAATAAACTTCTTTACACAAATTTAAACCTAGTAAAGTAACAGATCATGAATTAAAATTGTAAACGCTTTAACAAAAGTGTTACTTTAACAGGCAGGTTTAAAGACATAAGGCATTTAACGCACTTTTACGTTTACAAGTTATATTGTAGACGAAAGAAAAGCACAACAGTAGGCTAAGGGCTAAACTAAAATAATACAATAATTTAATACACTGGAAACGAAAACACAAAAATAATTTGAAAGTACAATACAAATTTAAGGCATAGGTTGGAACATATTTCATTCAAACTATATTTTTATAGTGTGGTTAAATTTCTGTTGTTAAGTAAATAATTCAAAATCACTTATTTCCTTTGAATACATAAAATAATAATGCTTTAGATATTTGCCTTTGTATACATAAGACATTTGTCGGCCCCTACAATTGACTAATGTTACATTTTAGTATTATAGCTATTTTATGTACTTTTTAGTATTATAGTTATAACATAGTTACGAAACTATAGCGTCGTTCGCGGTTGTACATAGAATTTGAGTTTAAATGTAATTATCATAAACGTTGTTTATCTAATACAATATCACCTTAGTATTTTTTATTATATCTCTTGCTTTGTTCATTTGCGTGTAGTTAAACTTTTTATTTGTACCTGACACTATTACTTATAATTAATTATTCATCGGTTTTACATATTTTTAGTTTATTAAACTAAAGTCCCAATTACAGGACTTAATAGATACGTGTTTAGTTGATGCATGGCTACATAGAACTTTATCTGTTAGGTTGGTACATTGGCTAGGTATTTAAATATTATTATTTTTTTTTTTTATTTCTCAAGGAGCACTGTTAAATGGCAGTAATAATTATATTGAATCACAAAATAATTCAAATGCATTTCATAAATCAACTGTAAGTAAGTTTATTTTATTTAATTATTCAACTTTACTTTTGTATATTACAGAATACTTAATAAATGTAAAGTAAAAAATATTACGATTTTTTTCTGTCAGCAAATAATACTTTTGAATTTCTAGTTTATCAAAATTATTTAATCATAATGAGAATTAATATAGCTATTATGTTACGATCCATTTTCCTCCTTCACAGATCATTTAACACCTTCAATGAAATGAGTCGATTTAGTACATTTCACATTTATTACGTGCTGTCGTTTAGATTTACACCATAAAAATAAAATATTGTCAACAAATCTTCCATCATTTTTCTCATCATTGAATTTTTTGTACTATCAATTTACATATGACAATTTTCTGTTCATTTGTTTTGTAAGTCTGAGGTGAATAATTACAATGAGAAAATTGTATTTTCCCAAAATTTATCAGACTCATTTTCTTTGCTAATATTAAACTCAATGTAGTTTAATTTAATTATTTATGCATATTAATTATATATGAATTACTTATTGAATAATATTATTTTAAATAATTACTCTGATTCAAACATAGTCAGTAATTATGAGATAACATGACATATATTAACATTTTACACCCGAATATTGAAAGTGAAGATAAATTCAATAATTCAGGAATATATAGGATTAACTGTAATGATTGTAATATGTTTTACATAGGTCAGACTGTACATTTTAGCAAAAGATATAAAAACCATGTCTCCAATTGAAATAAAAAGAAACTTGAAAGATTTAATGTAGCTAAACACCTTCTGAATTTCACCCACAGTTTGAATAAAATAGATGAAAATGTAGATATTCTAAAAGTTTGTAAGAGGGGTCGTATTTTGAATGCTTTGGAAGAGTTATTTATGTTTAAAGAAATATGTAAGGATCGTGATAAATTAATGAATGAAATGAACAGGTTAATTTTGATTCCGAAATAGTTTTTAATAATGTATTTTCAGCAACTAAAAAGAACAGAAGTAACAGCTAATAATATCGCAGCAGCCACCATTTTTACGATTCCAGCCAATGTGGTCACGTGATCATAGGCCTATAAATTCAGTTGTTGAACAACATTTTTCATTCTTTTGTGAATCCCTCTGGTCTGAGGAAGGTGAGCGTGGTTCACTGAAATTGATCACCATAATATTTGTGCATTTTGTGCTTATATTGTAATAAATTTGTGTTGTGTGACGTTTACTTGTACTGTATATGTACCAACACGTATTATGCTAATTAAAAAACTAATATAATATAGTCATATACATTGTTTTCAGTGAAATAAGCTTTATTATTTTTGAACTGTTTGGAAAAATCTGTATTTATGTAAAAAAATCCATAAGGGTTAATATTGACTATTTCAAAACAATTTTAAAAAAAAGCTTAGACTACTAAAATTTATAATTATATACTAAAAAATTAATACTCGATAAGTAGACATTTTTAGTCTGGTTTACACCATTCATCAAACAAATACCATTTATGAATATAACAATAGTTCAACGTATACTAGTAAATAATTATATTACTAGTAAGTATGACACGTATAGAATAAACAAATATAAATAAATATAAAAAAACAATTAGCGAATACAATCTTATTTACTCTTGTTTGTAAAATTATTCATCCCGATGTTTCAATACAATCGAAAATAATCATTGAAAATCATATAAACTATTAATGCGGAATATATTTTAAATTATCCAACTGTGGAATTTATAAATCAATAAATGACATTTTGTAAAAGGTTGATCTAAATATTTCGTTGGAAATATTTTTAATATAACGTTATTAAGTTCGTGGCTTGCTAATCCACAGTTATGCAATAAATAAGGGTAGGTCTAGCCCCAGCTCTGCGGCTGGATTTATCAAGTAATCCAAACATGTCTTGATTTATGGAATAAAAGGTGTTTTGCTAAGTATGAATATTATTTATATTTCGTTGAAGTAACATGCTGGGAGAAACTTTGGGGAACTAGGAGATAACTTAAGCTACATTCATCTTTATTATTACGCATTATTATATTCAAGATGCCAACTCAATTTGTGCCTATTTTAAGGTAAATACAAATGATTACTTATTCATTATTCATCTCTAAGACGACGATCGCAGAGATATGGGCAAATACGAGGCGTGTAGATGAACGAGTGTAATCATTGTTACTATCTGAGTTCGACTTACCTCAGAAAGGACTATTTATTAATAGCCCAATAGCCAGGGCAACTGTGGGACCTACAACTTTACGTGCAATCCGAACCACGTAGCGTTGGTCTGAGTTTCAGCTAACTGACTAGTCTGACACCCAGTTCTCTTCCCTAACAACATCTGGACCTTGACTACCATCCGACATGGACACCCCAGTCTTCTCTAGTAGTGTCCACGTCGATGGCAACCATTATGTGTGGGATGACCGGTGTAGTCTTGCTACTGACCAGCTTGACTTACATTAGAAAGGACTCTTTGTTAAAGTTCTATATAGTCAGGGCAACTAAGGGATCTGGAATTTTACATGGAATCCGAACCACGGCGTATTGATCTGCTACTGACAAGCCTTATATTCAGTTTCCTTACCCACACATCAGGACCCTGACTACCACCAAAGACGAACGCACCACATTTCTCCAACAGTGTCTGCTTAGACGACAACCATTGAGCGGAGAGCATTTTGATATTAAGAGAACCGAACATGAAAATAGAACCTATGATCGACCATAATCATACCCACATTTGTTACGTATATTATGTCTCGTATTATAATAACTGTTGACACTCTTTCCAAGCAAAGGGATTTTTGTATTTTGGGACTTACCTTGATATCTCAGCGTTGACACGTTACATAAGTATTTTAATCGGATCTATAACATAGCATATTTAGTCTAACCAAAGCAGCAACCCATCCATGAAATACCAACTACAGACTCTCCCAACACGAAAATACCTAATACCTTATGCCTAAAAGTTATTTTTGTGATGGGGTTAGTACGGTAAATGTATGGGATAACACGAACCAGTAAGTAGGGGAGTGATAGTTCAGTTACCATGATATGTAGGGGAAGATATAGTATATCCTGCTATTCATAACACGGTTGAGTGTACGTGATGAATGTGGCCAACAGTACACGAGCCTCGAGTGTTTTCATATATCAAAACTTGCCATAGTGAGAAATGACCATGTTGCTATTAAATATTACTGGCTTTTCTAAATGGCCTAAAAAATACTCCAAGATTTTCTACACACCTAGTTATTGATGCAATGTGGATGATTAAAAATTTATTTAGGAATTGGTCATAAGAAGGCCGATTTATTAGAATTTATGTCAAGAGTTTACAAAGCAGGAAATGAGAATCAGCTTGTTTGTGGTCTCTTTTTGTATTTTAATAACAATTTTGACACGGTTGACCTTAGCAAATTATTGAACAGACTATATTCTATAGGAGTTTGAGGAACATTTTTCGACTTATTTTCGTCCTATCATTTTTCCTTCTTCATTAATAGAACTCAAAGCGTTCGTATTGATTGTGTTCTTAGTAGTGAACGGGTTGTGCCCCAGGGTTCTGTGTTGGGGCCAATTTTATTTATAATTTATATAAACTACCTATGTTTGGGACATTTTAAGGGCCACTTAACAGCATTTTCGGATTACACTGTATTTTTATATACGTCTGATAAAACAATGCAATCAGAGATTCTACTAACGGGGATTTACATAATCTCATATTCCGGCTTTGGAAAAATAAAATGTTTTTAAATGCAGAAAAAACTAAATATGTAATATTTGATCTTAAAAAACAGAACTGCTTTACTCATCCAATTAAATATCATACAAATCAGTGAAATTCAGTTTTGAATTGTGACTGTAAAGGTCGATAAATATAAATATCTTGTACTTATAGTTGACTGTAAAATTTTGTGGGAGAGCCACATAAATAATTTAAATTAAAGTTTGTTGGGTTTACTCAGATAGTTTAACTTTTAACAGCAGTTGTGTCCCTAAAACGTTATCATAAATATATTGTATTCATTAGTTCATTCCAAATTAACTTATGCTTTATCTTGTTGGGGTGGCACGTACATGAGTTCATTGAGACAATTAATAACCTTGCAAAAACAATATGTCCGAATCATATTTGGTAAACCCAGGGACACTCATTCTTTTCCATTATTTAAAAAAAAAAACCTATTACCTTTAAAACATGTTATGTATTTAAAGCGTTAAAAATATATTATAATATCTGTAAAGTCTATGATAGTACATATTCGAGAAACTATAAATAAAAGTGTTGAATTATAAATTTCTTTTGAAAAAAATAAATAAATTTATATATATAAAAATAAATTTGTATATATATACGAGATTTTATAATTATTTACCAAGTAAACTAAATCGGTTGCAAAATACATTTTTTTTATAAGATTGTTAAATATTTGGCTGTTAAATCGACCAGATATTGAGTACATGTTCCATCCACTGAATAGTAGGTAGTATGGATGTAAATAAATTTTTTTGTTATAGTTTATCAGGTTTTTTGTATCATAGTAGATAAATAAAATTTAAATTATGGCTGCCTAGTTATACGTAACAAATTACATTACAGGTGTTGAGAGAAAATCTATTAATAAATGATATAAATGTTTATAGTAAGTTAGTAATGTTGTATGTATTTTTCGTAACTTTCTAATCACTGCTCACTGTTATTGTGGCGAGTTGGTGATTCCCAAAAAACACAATTTTTATTGTTAATATTATAGGAATAAAGTTATTATTAATATTATATTCAATAATAAGACGCCAAACATGAGATAAGGGTGCAGACGTGTGAGGAGAGAAGGTGAACGAGTTTAGTCATTGTTACCAACTAACTTAATTGTCCCTCAGAAAATGTTATGTGTTACTAGCACATGAGACGTGGCAACTAAAGAATGCCAAGATTTACTTGGAGTCCTAATCACCTACTATCTGTCTGATTAGCAGCTAACTGACAAGTCTGAATCAGTTCTCTTTCCTACACAGCAACCGGACCTTGAATACCATCCAACATGCACATCCCAGACTTCTTAATTTTTTCCACGACAATGGAAATTATAGAACAGACACAAAGTCGGTATTAATGATCCAGGAATATAACACATCACCTACAATGTCTATAAGAAACTGTCCCCTAGCAGCTGGACTACAGCACTACACCACTTGTGCCGACACTATTATGATAGGTTGTTTCATATTTTTATTTGTAGAAGTTGGTTTATACACGACTTAACATTAAAGTAGTTTACCTATGATAGTAGTATTGGTTGTTTTATTAAGTTTTTTTTTTGTCATTACAATCTATTTGCATTTCATTTAAGGCAAAGTGTTGGTACAAATATACGGGGTGGAAACCCCCTTAAAACAACGTCATTATTCCATAGATAATTCAATAATTAATTTTTTTTAAATAATTGTGTTCCATAAACTATAATTTTTGGTCAGAATAATGTACTTAAAACCATTAAATGGCGGAGAAATAGTATTGTTCAAATTGTTTACTTTCGAATTCAAATGACCGCTCCTCTGGAAAGGATAAGGAGAAAAAACAATCAGGATAAACATTACCTCTTAGGAGAAAAAATTAATACGGTAACAAGTTATTGGTTCCTACGAAAATATATAAAATTATCTACAGAAGTAATGTTTAATTTAAAAACTAAAATCTTTTAAAGACATATATTTCAAGTCAGAGTCAAAAATAAGAATATTTACTGTTATTTATGGAAACTTTACAAAAATTTAATAATTAATCTTTAATACCTCTAACAATTTTATATTAAAAAATATACCTTTTTAATCGTTCGTTAAAATTATATATATTACATAGTTGAATTATGTGCCTCCCAATTGTATATGTTACAATACAAAATAAATAGTTATTCTTTTCAACAACAACAGAGAATAGCGACATTAAATCTGTCTCGACGTTTGTCCCATAAACAAGATAAAAACTTTATGGCTCGTCTGCATCGAATAGAATAAAATAAAAGGAGCTCATTCACATTGGAAGAATAAAAGCATTTTGTTCCTTTCAAAGAATGCTTTTCTTTGTACTTCTATATGAGTGTCACATGTGAATAGGACACATTTTCACTTTGTAGGTATGGATTTAAATGTAGTAATCATGGCTTTTTAATTTGTATTCAATAAATTATGAATTTTTCTTTTCTTTTTTTATATCAACTTTTGTATGTGCATATCTAATAACATATGTGAAAGTGATTATATATATTGGGTGAGTGATCGTACATCGTATTCGAGATGTTGAATAGTCCAATCTAACATATATTACAAGATAAAAATAGATTAGTGTATTTTCCAACTTCCCTCCTAACTCGTACCATGTTGGCTGTAGCGGGATGGGTTTGTAAGGCCTAGGCAGATGCACCCAAAATCTCATATCATCCCTATAGGTAAGGTTCCGGAACTATCTACTTCTACCTCCAGAAATATCCAGAATCTCCACTTCGACAACCTTTTTTTACTCTCACATTACTTAACGTCTCATCCCCTTTCTTTTGCAGGACAAGCCTCCATCTGGGTCAGCTAAAAAAAAAAAAAATCACTAATCATATATCAACAGGAAATATTTGTTTCATCTTACAAGCTAGAGCTACCGATGGATGGGATCTCCTACCTCGCTAAAGTTTAGCTGATTTCCACGACCCAAAACCAATCGGCACAAATATTATAGGTGACTATTTCTTTATTTCCTTTGAAATAAAGGTGTGTTCATACGGCCACACTCACACATGAACCCTGTCAGCCTCAAACCCCTCCATCCTCGATATTCGATTCTGTACTTCCCAAGCTCTTCACCTTTGACCATTCGATAGTACTGTTGGATCTGTGTTATTTACTCATATTCAATAATTTATGAATACTATAAATAACAGTATATAGTTATGATGTATATGTATGAATAATATATATTCAAAGTAACCTAAAAGGTTTACAGTAGGCATGTCTGTTAATCTTTAACGTATTTATTATTCACCTACTAAATCATAAAAAAATTCTATAAAATATGTTAAAGACATATAATATATATAAGGAAAGAAGAGGAAACGAATATTTGACTTTGAAGATATAAGATATTATGAGTGACATCTCTGGGTGTGCAGTTGACATGTCACATCTTCAAAATGTCGTAGAAAATTTAAATTTTATAAAGTTAAAGAAATGACTTCGACAATTTCTTGGCATAGTTTAAAGCATAAATGTAACATTGTATTAGTAACTAGCGTATCTATTTTTTTTATAGAAATGGGTTTTATTATATCAATAAAATTATATGATTAAAGAGAGTTTTATTTAAGCATATATAGTTTTATATTTTTAATTTTTACTTGTTTCATTTACAAACGTAATGATAAACCTAGTTTTATCAACTGAATTTCCTGTTTTATCACCAGGAAAACTGTTTAATAGAAGTAGCATTATCATTTGGTAATGAAACAACTAAAACTAGTATCTCTAATTCCATGTAAGTAAATTTTATTTGTTTAGCTATTCAATTAAACTGCTATATGTTACATTATACTAAACGTTTGTATCGTGATTGTAAAGTAAACATTCTGCTGTGATTTTTTACTGTTTGTTTATGATTTTTATTGGAAATATCACTTTTAAATATGTTTTAAAATATCGTGATTATTTTAATGGCAGTAAAAAGATAATAGAAAAGGGTTGACAACACTTTTATTGAATGATCCAATTTCCTCTTTTCCGGAACACTTAACAACTTGAAGGAAATGAGTTAATCTTGTACGTTTCAGCTTTATTCTGCCTTAATTATTATCACAATGCTATTTAAACATTAGCATTTAGAGCACAAAAAAGATCGGAGTGTAGTTTAAATATATCTATGTTTTTAAGTTACATTTAATTTTTCGTTTCATTTGTTGAGTTGGTCTGAGGCGAATAATTTTAATTTTTGCAGCTTATTAAATAGTTTTTTCTCAACATTTATTTATAGAATATTTATTTGTCAATATTAAACCAAATTTAATTTGTTCACAGTTTATATATATCAAGTATTGTATTTTACATCTTAATTCCTTAATAATCTTAATTCTTAATATAATGATGTTTTGATTTAACACTTATGTCAATTATGACACAGATTTATCTACAATACTTAATTTTGAAATTTTTAATGAATAGGGTGAAAACAATACAAACTCATTTTATCGCACAAAATTAAAAGATAACGTGTTTTTCTCTGTTCATTCAACTGAATAGTTTACCCTTGGAACAATTATTAGTCTATGAATCTTTACGAATCTTGTACTTAAGGAATGGAAAAGTTGGATAAAATGATTTAGTAGTACAAGTATTCAAGAGTCATTTTTAAGGTTAATGTAGTGTTTAGGACCAAAACTTTGTAATTACCAAACGAAATAAGACAATCTATAAACTTAAAATAATATTATAATTTTCAGAGATCTTGGTTATTTACGAAATACTATATTAATTCTCTAACAAACGTATAAAGATAAATTAATTTTATAAACGGCCAGTTTAATAAATGTATAGAGGTAAATACGTAAAATGTTGTGGTGTGTCTGTATACATATACGGGATGTTTCAAAAGAAAGCGCCAAACTTTTGGAAATGATTATATAAGTCAAAATAAAGAGAATATCAAGAATAATTGTTTCTATATAAAACCCTTCGTTTACCAGACATCCAAATTTTTTTCCGCAAAAGAAATTTATCTCCGAGTTGGCTTAACCGATCTTTTTGAAACTCGCTATGCATGTTAACCTTATCACTTTAACATATTGGCGATGCACTGTCTTGTCCTGTTATGCAGACCATTTGTGTATTTGGATTCAGTGCTAATTTAGTTACGTTGATCAATGACATACACTGTCCTGACCTGCATTGCTGGACAACTACAGATGTGGTTTTTTTTTTATATAACTTTCAGTACATTTGGGAGAGTTTAAAATGTTTTTATTATATTCTAGATAGTTATGATTGAAATGGTTATATTGCTATAAAATATTTCTGCTAATAGTTAAAAATGTTTGTCATAAGATACAATATTTCAACATTAGTATTAGTATAATTGAACACATTTTGATTGTTTTCTACACATTAGACATGAAAACAAAAAATAATAAGTTGGAAGAGTGAGGTAATACTTGGGTCGGCATAACTGATAAATCTGTCAATGACGTAATCTGTTTACTGATCTGAGAGCATCTACCATCAATGCAGTCTTTGTCTTGTTGTCAATGTCTTCAATCAATTAAGAATAGTGATCTAAACATATTTGAGAAAGCATTTATGTTAAAAATTCTGAAAGTTAATAATTTTATCTTTCTCTTAAATAAATGTAATCATAATGTTCACCTTTTAAAATGTTAATTTTCATTTTTATACACTTTTATTTTATTAGTTTTACTAGAAAAAAATTATTAATTATCCACAGTACCATTTCATTTTTATAAAAACCCTTATTTTGACAAGTGCTTATTAAAGGTTAATTATACGTATGACTTTATTACTTAAATGAACTGTTATTTTATATAATAAAGTAGATAATGCAGTTAATATAAAATTAATAAAAATTGTTTTGTGGCAGTTCAGTAACATTTGTACTTTGGGTATTTACATTGCTCTTCAAACTTGTTTTTGCTGAATGCTATGTAAACAATGCTGAGTTGTCATGGTGAGCAAGGTATTTAAATACAGAGTTGATGGATAAGCTATGTTGGGCTGCAATGCAGGACAGGAGAGTGCTAAGGGTTAAGATAATAGATAATTTTTCTGTTAATATAGTTCCTTGTTTAATATACGTATGTGTACATAAATGTTATTTGTTTGTTATAATAATATATTTGTTTGATGTTAAGCAATCGCATTTATTACATGTTTATCGATATGTTTCACCTCTGAGAACTCTGTTGGAAAAAGTGTACATTAGACTTTATTTTAGAAATGAAAACAACAGTGCTATGTGATGCATCTGACATCAACTTTTTTTTAGTGCTGTAACTTAATAGGCATTACCTGTTTTGTAGTACTTAGATAAAATAAATAAACAAATAGAGACCTATTGTAGAAAACAATTCAACTTGATCCGATTTTTATTTTAAAATGGCTGCTATTTTAAATAGTTAAACAGAAATTTTGGCAAAATGGGAATCCAATTAAAAATACTAATAACACTTGTTTAATACAATTTTATTACCAATCTGTAATTTTAACAGAACAATCAGAATCGAAGAAAAATAACCGAGACACATTAACATTTGTTTTGTGAGACAGCAAAAAATATTTTTTTAGGTTTTTTACCTATCGAAATGAATTATTAATTATTAGAACTGTTTGAACTAATAAGTTATAAACATTCATGCAAGAAAAAACAAAATTTTAAGGTATTACCTCTAAAAAAAAAATCTCACTATTATAAATATCACATATACTATTAAAACAAAAAATAATAATAATCAACCCCATATTTCAATGCGTAGAAAGTAATAATTGAAGATCATATAAAATATTTGAACTATTAATGCAAAAAATATTTTTAACAATCCAACTGTGAAATTTGTAAAAGCAATAAATGAAATTTTAAAAAGATTGATAAACATCTAAATATTTCGTTGGAAATATTTTTAATATAACATTATTAAGTACGTGGCTTGCTAAGCCGCAGTTATGCAATAAATAAGGGTAGGTCCAGCCCAAGCTCTGCGGCTGGATTTATCAAGTAATCCGGACTTTCATATGGGAATGACTTGATTTATGGAATAAAAAGTGTTTTGCTAAGTATGAATATTATTTATATTTTACTGTAGAAATACAGCTCATATTAAAGTCTTTAACGCCAGCGTCGAATGCATAACAATAGATATTTGCAAAGTTTATTTATCGTGCATAGTTAATTGGAATTTAGAACTATTTAATATATCAGTTTTAAGATAAATTTTCATTCTAAATGAAATGTTTAGGTATAACTAGTCCTAGTGACATGCCGGAAGGAACTTTTGGGAACTGTGTGGAGATAACTAAAGGTAAATTAATCAGATAATTATTGTTACATTTGAGATACCAAAAACAGCGTGCGTTTATGTATTTATATATAGGATGAGTAAGGATGACCTGTGTAGTCTTGTTACTAACTTAGTTTAGAAAAAAACCATTTATGAATAACTCAATAGTCAGGGCAGCTAAGAGACCTACTACAAATTTACATGGAATTCGTTATTGGTTTGGTCTGAAATTGAGAGACCAATTTGACACCCATACATGTCCACTGGGATTGATATAGTGTGTAATAGTTGGTCAGTACCACTGTACTTGTATGTATGTGTGGGTGGCTCAGTACTACTATAAGTGTAAATTTATATTTATAAGTTTTTTTTAATGTACTCAGTTCTCTTCCTAACTAAAAAACTACTGCCCAACACACACTCCAAGTTTCTCCAGTAGTGTCAACTTAGATGACAACCTTTCAGAGGTATGTTGATACTAAGAGAACCAACCATAGAACATTATGATTGACAGTTATCATACATCCATTTCTTACTTCTTTGTATTATGATCACTGTTGAAACCCTCTTTTATGTTTTAAGACTTGCCTTGATATTCTAGCAGTGAAAAATTACATAAGTATTATAATTCGATGTAATATTAACAAAGCATATTTAATCTAACGGAGTCAGAAAATCTTCTATACAAAACGAACAACAGACTTCCCCAAGAAGAACATAACCAATACATTAGTCTGAACAGCAAAAGATACGTGTTATTTATGTGATAGGGTTGTTACTATAAACATAAGGGATAACATGAGCCAGCATAGGAAGGTAGGAAAGTGCAAGTTCAGGTACCATGTAACATACGGCATGGTATAATATATCGTGCAGTACATTACATAGTTGGGGGTGCATGATGTATGTGGCGCGATGTAGTGTACAATATGACAAGAGTCAGTAGGTAGGGAAGTGCTACATCAGTTACCATGATATATAGGGGAAGGTGTAATATATACTTCTGTAGATAACACGAATGAGGATGCGTGATGGCACGATGTAGTGTACAATATGACAAGAGTCAGTAGATAGGGGGAAGTGCTATATCAGTTACCATGATATATAGGGGAAGGTGTAATATATACTTCTATAGATAACACGAATGAGGATGCGTGATGGCACGATGTAGTGTACAATATGACAAGAGTCAGTAGATAGGGGGAAGTGCTATATCAGTTACCATGATATATAGGGGAAGGTGTAATATATACTTCTATAGATAACACGAATGAGGATGCGTGATGGCACGATGTAGTGTACAATATAGCAAGAGTCAGTAGGTAGGAAAGTGCTAGATCAGTTACCATGATATATAGGGGAAGGTGTATATATACTGCTGTAGATAACAAGATTGAGGGTGCGTGATGGCACGATGTAGTGTACAATATAGCAAGAGTCAGTAGATAGAAAAGTGCTACATCAGTTACCATGATATATAGGGGAAGGTGTATATATACTGCTGTAGATAACAAGATTGAGGGTGCCTGATGGCTATGTATTGTACAATATGGCAAGATTCAGTAGGTAGGGAAGTGCTACATCAGTTACCATGATATATAGGAGAAGGTGTAATATATATACTGCTGTAGATAACAAGGTTTAGGGTGCGTGATGGCACGATGTAGTGTACAATATAGCAAGAGTCAGTAGGTAGGAAAGTGCTAGATCAGTTACCATGATATATAGGGGAAGGTGTAATATATACTGCTGTAGATAACACGGTTGAGGGTACGTGATGGCTCGATGTAGTGTACAATATGGCAAGAGTCAGTAGGTAGGGAAGTGCTAGATCAGTTACCATGATATATATAGGAGAAGGTGTAATATATACTGCTGTAGATAACAAGGTTGAGGGTGCGTGATGGCACGATGTAATGTACAATAAGGCAAGAGTCAGTAGGTAGGGAAGTGCTACATCAGTTACCATGATATATAGGAGAAGGTGTAATATATACTGCTGTAGATAACAAGGTTGAGGGTGCGTGATGGCACGATGTAGTGTACAATAAGGCAAGAGTCAGTAGGTAGGGAAGTGCTACATCAGTTACCATGATATATAGGAGAAGGTGTAATATATACTGCTGTAGATAACAAGGTTGAGGGTGCGTGATGGCACTATGTCGTGTACAAAATGGCAAGAATCAGTAGGTAGGGAAGTGCTACATCAGTTACCATGATATATAGGAGAAGGTGTAATATATACTGCTGTAGATAACACGATTGAGGATGCGTGATGGCACGATGTATTGTACAATATGGCAAGAGTCAGGGATACGAGTGTACGGCATTTTATTTTTAAATAAGTTCATTCGTCCACTTCAATATCAAACTATGTCATGGGTACATAATATAATTTTTAGTTAATTATTTTGAATATATGAGTGATAATTGTAAAGAATAGTTTTTAAACTTTATATCTCTTATAACTGTTGTTTCAGTCCTCATAGTACTAACACGGTGTTTACTTAATGGTAACCATCGAAATAGTCACTTCTACAGAATTCTGTGTTGTCATGTCAGCTTGTCGTCAGGCTTCAGTTGTTGTATAGTACAGATAACTGAATAGCAGGGTTATCAGTTAACTCGATTATAAATTCAGAAGTAATCTTTAAAATTTTTTTAACCTTTAATCTGTTCCCTTGACAATCCCTTTTCCCTTGACTAACTCAAGTAACGACCCCTGGAGACAAATCCCAGCCTGACTGAAACTCTTTCACGCCCTCCCCCCAATAGTTCCCATCTTGGGTTATAGTTTACGATTCTGGTAATTTTAGTGGTTATTCACGACTTTGTTTTTTCTATAAATACTTTCGTAGTTAATTCAAAACTAAACGAAGTTTTTTTAAATTTTTCAATAACTTAAAACGCGGATTACCTTTAATTAAATGTCCTCTAATTTTATATTCATAGAACGCATAATACTATTTGTATAGTTATTAATTATTATTGTGCCATATTAGAAGAGCTATCTTAGGTAAAGTGCCTATTTACTTTTTGATTCATACCAACAAAGTGACAAAGTCACTTAGTTATTTCTTTACTTTCAGGAAATGCTAATATCAATCTACATTTTAAAGATGTGACATGTCAACTGCACACCCACAAGAATGTCACTCGCACGTTCTTGTATCCTTAAAGCTAGAAATTCATTTCCTGGTTTTTTGTTCGTCTAAGTTGTACGTCTTTGATCCAATTTACATACATTTCTTAGAAAATAGTTGGTCGATAATTGGACAATTATTAAAATATTTATATTATTTCGAAGGAGCTTACAAATGTTACAATATTGGCTTTAATTTATGTGTGCATATAGCTATTTTACAACAATTGATTCATCAATAACTAGTGATCGGGACAATCAAATGGTGAAATGTTCAAAGTTAAGCCTGTGTTTCCTTGAATTTTTAATGAAATGTAGCTGACGTATCCCAGGAATCAGCAGGCCATGGCGTCCTTCATGAGTGTGGATGAGAGAAAAGGTGCGTTCCTTCAATTTTGTTAGTTACACAGATTATTTCCTTGAGGTCGTAAACACGCCTTCACACTCATGTCTTGCACACACAACGCAATCACCACCTTAACTGAGTTCGCAGAAACCGTGAGTTCATGGAGTAGACATCCTTGAAACAGCGAATGGCAAAAAAGAGTACATCCACATTCATCACCAAGAGACGGACAGGAGACGCTCTGGCACGAACGTCGTCAACGGGGGGAGGCATTTAAAACGACCAATCAGAGTGATGCTGTTCGAACATGTATGCTGACTGTATCTATCACTTTCAGATTATTTGAAATGTTATAACATTGAGGACAACACAGAATAACAGAACAAATTTAGGAAATGTTTAAAGGATTCTACCTTAGATTAATGGTGTATGAACAATAAACTATTTTAATGCTCAAAATGTATACTGTGATTACAACTCTTTTTAAAACTTTTATATTTAAAAAAATGTGATACTTTTCTAGCATTTGTATTTCAAATTTTCCAACTAACTATAAATTATCCTACTTCTTTAACACCTGGTCCACTCTCCAACATCCATAGATGGACATTCACCCACCCAATAATCACAATAACTCCATCTATGTCGATATATGTTTAACTTTAAACTTTAAAGAGTATAATATTATTTATTTCAGTTAATATTGAATCGGTCATTAGTTTTGAATTCAGACAAAATATGTAAAAAGAACAACAGGTATACAACAGATATCATTTATTAATTATAAATAATAAAAAAACCGTGCTCAGTGAGCACTAGACTTAAAAGCCACACCAAAAAAGCAACAACGTACCCCATTCACATGTGACGCCTGTACAGTAATACAATGAAAAGCTTTCTTTGAAAGGAACGAAATACTTTTATTCTTCCAATTTGAATGAGCCTCTTTTATTTTATTCTATTCAATGCAGAGACGAGTCATAATTGTTATCTTGTCTACGAGACAACCATCTAGACAGGGTTAAAGCCCCTTTTCTATGACGTTATTGAAAACTCATATTTCGATATATCTGTTGTAACAGGTATGAATTAGGATATTCAAAATGTTTTTTTATTTTTGTTAATTAATTTTAAATTTTTTTGTGTTTCAAGATATTTTAAAGATTTTTTTGTGCATATTGTAATATTCATCAGAAACCAAATACGTGAGGCAGCAATTCTTTAAAGCACGATTAGGACTCCTCCCAGGCATTCCAAGTCAAATTTTAGTGATAAAATGAACTACCGTTATGAAAGTATCTATATTTTTATAACAAATTGAATATTTTGTTGTAAGACCCCCAACTGTTTCTGCCTATTCACTATTAAAAATAACACAAGAAGACCCACCCATACACGAACAGTTGTATTGACCTACCCACACACCCATACACATACAGTAGTATTGACCAAACCGTCCACCCATACACATACAGTGGTATTGACCCCCCCCCCTACCTATACACATACAGTAGTACTGAACCACCCTACCACCCATACACATTCAGTAGTATTGACCCACCCGTCAAGCCATACACATTCAGTGTTATTGACCCCCCGTCCACCCATACACATACAGTGGTATTGACTCACCCATCCACCCTTAAACTTACAGTGGTATTGACCCCCTCCTGCCCACCCTTACACAAAGAATAGTATTGACCCACCGGCCCACCCATACACATATAGTGGTATTTACCCACCCGCCCATCCATACACATACAATATTACTGACCCACCGGCCCACCCATACACATATAGTGGTATTTACCCACCCGCCCATCCATACACATACAGTAGTACTGACCCACCCGACCACCCATACACATACAGTAGTATTGACCCACCGGCCCATCCATACACATATAGTGGTATTTACCTATCCGCCCACCCATACACATACAGTAGTACTGACCCACCCGCCCATCCATACACATACAGTAGTACTGACCAACCCATACACATACAGTAGTATTGACCCACCCGTCAAGCCATACACATTCAGTGTTATTGACCCCCCGCCCACCCATACACATACAGTGGTATTGACTCACCCATCCACCCTTAAACTTACAGTGGTATTGACCCCCTCCTGCCCACCCTTACACAAAGAATAGTATTGACCCACCGGCCCACCCATACACATATAGTGGTATTTACCCATCCGCCCACCCATACACATACAGTAGTACTGACCCACTCGCCCATCCATACACATACAGTAGTACTGACCAACCCATACACATACAGTAGTATTGACCCACCCGTTAAGCCATACACATTCAGTGTTATTGACCCCCCGCCCACCCATACACATATAGTGGTATTTACCCACCCGCCCATCCATACACATACAGTAGTACTGACCCACTCGCCCATCCATACACATACAGTAGTACTGACCCACCCGACCACCCATACACATACAGTAGTATTGACCCACACGTCAAGCCATACACATTCAGTGTTATTGACCCCCCGCCCACCCATACACATATAGTGGTATTTACCCACCCGCCCATCCATACACATACAGTAGTACTGACCCACTGGCCCACCCATACACATATAGTGGTATTTACCCACCCGCCCATCCATACACATACAGTAGTACTGACCCACCCGACCACCCATATACATACGATAGTACTGACCCACCCGACCACCCATATACATACGATAGTACTGACCCACCCGACCACCTATACACATACAGTAGTACTGACCCCCCCGCCCACCCAAACACATACAGTGGTATTGACTCACCCATCTACTCTTAAACTTACAGTGGTATTGACCCCCTCCTACCCACCCTTACACAAAGAACAGTATTGACCCACTCGCCCACCCTTACACATACAGTAGTATTGACCCACCCGTCCACCAATTCGCGAACAGTGGCACTGACACACCTACACACCCATACACGTATAATTGTTATGACCCACCCGCCCACGAATTCATGTACATTAGTACTAGTTTACATAAGCCTAACTATAGATACTTAAATATGTTCTACATCCAACTTTTTTATCACGTTGAACTTTGATCTAAGGTTATGTAGTTTGTTGTAGAAGGGGAATATAATTGTTATTCGTTTCAATATCAATAATGTGAGTGGAAATAAAACGTATCGTTTGTGAGTGGTTTGTTCAAAAACAAAATGTTATCTCTCAATTTTTATTTGCCAGTTTAAAGTGAATTATTATCAAATACATTTAATAGTAATATTAAGTGTTTATTTGTTTATTTATGATATGAACTGAATATTGTAAAATAAAGTTTACAGTAAAAAAAGTATGCATATTTGATAATGTATTTGAATTTATGGTGCATTACATATTTTTAAATATCCCCGTTACGTTATCCGACAACCATATTCTCAAATATATTAATGACGGAGATCTTTAAGGTGGTTATGTAATGTACACTTGAACTTTATAAACTTTACACATAATGTCTTCAAATACTTGTATGTTTATATATATGTTATCATTGTGTGGTGTTATAGTTACAGATTACAACAACGATAATGATAGTTTGTAAGTCATGTATGTAAATTGAAACAAATAAAAACTTGTCTGACTTGTAAATGGTCATGAACTAAATTCTTTAGAAAAAAACTGTTGTAAGAAAAGAAACGACATTGACCTCAACATCAACACTTGCTAATGTAATTTATTTGGTAAACCAGCTGAAAATTAATTCGACAGAAAAGAGGAAACGCTTTTTACGGAGAACGTTCCTTAGGTAGCAATTCAAATGAATTCCACCCCGTCCCCAAAAGTGACAACTGACTGTTATTTGCAAGTCAAAAATTAAATCCCTTCTTGCAATGTTGCAAATTTAGGTTGACATAAGGCTTTTTTCGTAGCTTTTAATAAGTTCTCTTTCGGCAGGTTCAAGAAGTGTGCTGTTTATTATATATGTAATGAATAATTTAATATTATATTTAAGTGATGCATTTTATATATAATATCACATTTTAAAGCAATCAAAGACTAAATACTTCGAATACAATTTTAACTACCCATTCAAGTAGAAAGTTATGCAGGGTGGGGAAAAATATGGCTTCACGCTTTCACAACGTCTCTATGAATTTACTGGTAAAATTGAAATCTTGTACACCATCATGGTTACAAAGAATTCACCTTTTGATGCCAGTAGCGACATTTAAATTTTTTAGGGGGATGACCTACGTGGAGTTAAACGAAAATTTTCATATAAGCCTAGTTCGAGTTTGGTATCAAATGAAAGGTATATTTAATAGAAATTAATTTCCGCAAACCGGACTTCGAAAGATTTATCCTTTCTAGAGCAGCAGTCATTTGAATTTCAAAGTAACTAATTTGAACAATAATATTTCTCCGCTATCTAACAATTTCAAGTAAATTATTCTGATAAAATATTATATTTTTTGGAACACAGTAACTCAAAGAATTAAATTATCAAATAATCTATGGAAAAAATAAAGTTGTTGTGAAAGCGTTTCCACATTTTCTACACTTATGGAATATTTTTTAAGCTGGGTGGGTGAGAGGATCATCACTAATTGGTGAGTGGGTCATCAACACTGTCGTGTATGGTTGAATGTGAACTTCATTACCACCAGTGACTGGGCGAGTTATCACCCTTGTCTGTGTATTGGTGGGTTAGAGAAGAATTACCACTGTACAAGTACGGATGGGTGGGAAGGGCTTTAAAGCTCACTAATATGGGCGGGAGAATCATTCCCACTGAACTTGTATGATAGGCTGGAAAGAAATTCTACCGTACGAGTGTGGGTGGGTGGTAGCCTCTTTACAACTTCACTGGCATGGGAGAGTCGAAGGGTCATTACCATTGAACTTATATGGGTGAGTTGGAGTACAAGACTTATGTTTAGGTGGGTGGAAGGACAGTTCTACCATGGTGTTAGGATATTTGCTGTTGATTGTGTCTTATCCACTTAAAGACCTAGAGATTATTTAATAAGTTTTTTGTTTCTGTTTCGCGTAAAAAATTCTTATAACTGTACGGACGGAAATGAATGGGACGTAAAAAAAACCTTCCAATCTATAAAATTAAACAAAAACATGCATGTAATGTCACGAAGTTCCCAAAAAAAAACTTATACATTTCTGTTTCCAAATCTGTAATTACATTTTATTAAGATTGGTGGTTTTATCTGTAGATTACAATAAAATTCTACAATAAGGTATAGCAAAGCTAAGATAATTATTAGTACAACCCATACATGGAGCACTCTAGATACCAGCTGAACTAGTTGAGTGTGAGTTTAGTCACAGTTAAGCTACTTGCAGTTTATTTTAACACTTGCAACAATAACTTGAAATCAATTATTAAAACAGCTCTCCATAAAAGTAGGAACTATTCAACAGATCTTTTGTTCAATGAATTTAAAGTCTTTTCCCTTATACAACTGTATGTTAGAGTAATGGCTATATATATATATATATATATATATTTGTTTTTACCTAAACGTAACTAGTAAACATGTAATCACGGCCATTTTACGAGAACGTCAATAAACCTTAGAATCGTGGTACCGGAAATCATAAAATCAATAAACAAAACAAATTGGTCGGTAGCGTAGTTGGTTCAAATCCCAGCTTCATAAGCTAAAGGTTCTCAGTTCGATCCCAATCAGAGTCATAACACATTTTGAGAAGGATCAGCTGATAACCACCAGCTGTTCATTTGTCATTGGGCTATTAATTAATGACACTTTCTAAGGAATAGTCGGCCTTAGTTTGTAACAATGACTACATTCGCTCATCTACACTCATCACACTCATTCGAAATCCATATTCACCCATATCTTGACGATCGGCGTCGTATGAATAAATAAATAAATCAATTTTATATTGCTAGGGTTTTATACCTGAATTTACCCAATAAAATCAGAGCTCCAGCTCTATGCTAAAAATGTACATTTAAAAAATGTGTGAACAAATGGCTTGTTGAAGTAGGAAGGGAATATATATAAAATTTATTAATATCTATGTACACTAAATAACATTAAATATCTAGATGTGTCGTCATATACAGTTTTTTTTTATTTCTGGGTTTGTAAATTTGAAACTTTAACTTAGATTGGTGCTTGTATGCCTGAAAGGTGGGGGTGGGTGAATGGGTGGCAGGTTGTCTGTTGTGTGTGTAGGTGCGCACTGTTACGAGGAGGAGGGACACTGTGACCTTACAAATGACTATATTCAGTTTTTAAAACAGTCAGATGACCCACAAATAAAATAGGCATTTTAAGTTAACGTTACAAATTAAAGTTAAATATTGACTCAACTATGAACTGTTATTTTAGCCATCAGTCTATCTAGAAGGAGAAGGTTCACACAAAAGCAGTTCACTGATGAGTTCGGCTGAACTCCCGTCACTTACAGACAGTTCTAACTCCAAAGTAATCAATGGGGGAACTTGAGGCTATTCGGCAAACTATGGCCAATATATCAAATAAACAATAGGCATAAACACAATCGAGACAGTTATGTTCTATTAATGTACAAAGTAACGTCAAACTAACCCTCAAAGTTATGAAATTTACAAAAATATTTGTAAGAGAGAGAATAAATGTGAATGGTTATCCTCTCATACTTTCTATCAAGGAAGGGTCTCTGTCAGTAAAATTAACACCTCAAAATAACATGAATAACAGTTTTTTCTAAATATATTGAAAATATTAGTAATACAGTATATGTGGTGGTATTAATATATCTTTATTTCCAAATAAAGTTGTTAGTTTGTTATATGTATAAATTTTACTTACACTTTATTTACACGTGAATATTTAGTGTGACCTTGACCGGAAGCTTCTAACGTTATTGCAAAATAATATTATTAAGTAACATCGAACATTGGTTAAGTGACCGGTGTGGTATCCCGTACTTCCAGCAGCCCATCTGTCCACTGGTGGTGGTTCAGAAGTCACCCTGAAACCATTAATCTACCGATCAAGTGTTAGAGAGGCCTTCTTCACGAGTTAAAAACAAGACATTTTTCAACTTATTGGATGAACCGTTTAGCCGATTATCACTTGGAGACAGAACGTGTTTCCTGCCTAATTGGTATCTAGGTAATGACGTCACTGGGTGTGAGGGTTTAATGTGGAGCGACTTAGTGTTAATGAGGTAATTAACTAATGCGGGTGAACCCTTCAGCCGATTACCTCTGGAGAACTGTGTTTATTCAACTGTCATTACATAATCACACAATGTATTCAAGTTTTTCATACAAAGACGTATAGAGTTGCATCAATTATATAAATATTTGTATTTTCACCATTCTTATACGATACATTTGAAACTAGAGAGGTTTTATGCTATTTGCAATTTTTTTAAATATCACTTTTTTCTCATTTTTTGCTATTTTTAGCTACATTTTCACATAATATATATTAAGAATTAACACAGTCTGGAGCCTAAAGTATTGCCACTGTCAATTCGGCACTGGTGGCGTAGTGCTGTAACCCAGCTACTCGGGGACGAAGTGTTGATGAGATCGTAGGCGATAGGCTCAATCCTCGGTCGTCTTAATACCGACCGACGTGGCGTCCACTCAATGTTTATGAAGGACTAGGGTTATAAGCTTTACGACCACTCCACTAAAGCAGATGACATCATCTCTCAATATCACTGTACGTATGTTTGCTAAGTGCGTAGATTCTTTTGTGAATCTCTCTGGTCTGAGGAAGGTGAGCGTGGTTGACCGAAATCAATCACCATAATATTTGTGCATTTTGTACTTGTATTGTAATATATTTGTGCATTTTGTACTTGTATTGTAATATATTTGTGCATTTTGTGCTTGTATTATGGTGGGTTTGTGTTGTGTGACGTTTACACTTTACCATTTTACAAAATCCCTGGCTTCAAAAGCAAGCCATCAGTTGGAAGTTGTGATCAATGATTCATGTCTATAATCCTTCATTGACTAGGGCTATCTTGTCATTGTTCATGGACTAGGGCTATAAGCTTTACGACCACTCCGCTAAAGCTTATGACATCATCTCTTGAAATAACAAGTCTATGACGTTACTCCTTGAACCAAGAGTACGATTTCCAACCACAGTTTTACTAAAGACTAATTTGACCTGTGTAATAAAGTCGTAAATAGGTAGAAGGGACACAGCTTTACGACCAATCTGCCTAGGTTTATGTCATCACTTTTTGAACCAACATGTTTACGATCACCAAATTTAAGACCGCTAAACTGTTAATCAATTGAGACCAATGAGACCTGTACTATAAAGCAATTAATAGATAAAATGGTCCACAGCTTTACGACCAATCTACCGAATTTATGTCATCACTACTTGAACCAAAAGGTTTACGATCACAAAAAAACCCTGCTTTAATGGGTTCTGATGAATGAAAACTATACTATAAAGCCGTACGTGGGCAGATTTGATACACGTTTACGACCAATCTGGTAAGGTCTATGACAAATAACCTTGAACCAACAAGTTTACGATCACCGAACAACCAGTACTTCAGGGGATAAAAATGAGACATGCGCTACAACGCCGTAAAAGGGCAAGTCTAATACACGTTTACGCCTAATCTGGTAAGGTCTATGACGTCAACTCTTGAACCAACAATGTTACGATCACCGAACAACCAGGACTTCAGAGGAGACAAATGAGACCAGTGCTATATAGCCGTAATTGGGCAGATGTAATACACGTTTACGACCAATCTAGTAAGGTATATGACGTCAACCCTTGAACCAACAGTTTTACGATCTCCAATAACTTCTTTACTGGAGACTAATCTTTCACATATGATGTTTTTTCAGTCATGAGCTTATTTTTTAAATTCAGCTGGGATAGTTGACTTCAGTAATATTTATATAAAACTGTAGAATTTCATCTGAATTTTATACGTAATATGCATAGCTGAATTAGATAGCGGGGTTTCTTTTAATGTATCTTGACTAAGTATTCAGGAGTTTGTTAAAAAGTACTAACCTATTTTTTATTATCAATTTTTGTTTTAAACATTTATATTTTCTCACCAAGCGTTTGATTTCCTGAAAACAAAAATTTGCTAAAAACTTCTATTGTATAAATATAATTCAAGAATCATAAATAAATATTTTAATGAATTTTAAAATTTTAATTTTATATGGGATATTAGCAAGTTTAAACACACACAATTATAAAAATTAGGGGTAATTATGACATAAGTTTAGTAAACGTAAAACAGTAAATTATTTGTTTAGGTTTTTACATGACTTTTGAGAATGGACATTCATTTATGACACAATTTTCAATATTATTAAAATAATAGTATTTTTACATTTAAAGCTAACTCTAATAACTTCCTCAATATGGACGGACATTCACAGGGGTTGAACTTTCATTATTTATAAATTACATACAAATTGAGGATGAAAGGGAATATTAACGTAATATAAAATTATATTTTTAATTTTACTACGAAATTGTTGTTTTATACTAAATTTCTTCAAATGGGATGTAGAATTATTATATACTCCAATCCAAACACATTTACTATAAATTGCAACATGAATTAATGTACAAGTAGCCTATAAAATAGCTAGCTGAAGCTATAATAATAGGGGTTATATTCTGTAAAAGAAGACATTCTCAGCGATGCCTGTTGTATAACTTCTATCAAGCTACAATACACATAGAGTAGAGAACAATAAACTATTCCATCCCCATAGATTCCCTGATACAAACCCTGTGTGCCTATGTGTTTCTGTGATGGGGCCCCATGTAACAGGAGATAAGAGCCCTCCCACAGCCCCATAACTCACATTCATATGCTTGTGTCAGCAGGCAGATTTAGCTACATCTGACAAGCGTTTCATTTGTTCAGTAATAATTATTTATTATATTTTATGTTTACTCATAAACTAACAGATCTAAATAGATTGGTTGAAATTTATTAATTGACAACGTCAGGTTTTTAACACATTTTTATTACTGTAATGTTTCCACCAACCCTAAAATTGAATCATATTACACCAGAATATATTTTTTTAAAGTATATTATAATATTCTATATATATATATATATATATATATATATATATATATAAATCAATGGGTAAGAAATAATATATATTTTAAATAAGTCATACATTCTTCATTTTCCGTCTGTTTGACTCTGTGTTTGTTAAATCAAGTAATATAATGTCAATAACCATTAACATTATAATGTAAAATACAGGATGCAGGTTAATAAATATTGGGGGTTTTAGTGTAAATTTTCATTAACACGTCCAAATCAAACATTATATTTTGTTTATCTAACGTTGTTTTATAGTTTATCATAGGTTTAAGAGTGAATTAAATCCTTACAACGTTCATAATTTGTATAAATATTAATAATAAAAAGTAAAATAAGTTTTACGTAGTAATGCTTGAACAGTAATAAATATCACCAAGTATAAAATTATGATTATTTAATTTAAATTTTACACTGGGTACCTAATTTGTTCAAAGTTTAACGACTCCCTAAAATTTTACAGAATTTCCAAAAACCACCAATTTCGTAGGTGTGACATAATAAAATGCCATTAGTGGCCATAGGTAGTAATTCAAGGGTCATACCCATTTAACCAAGATGCCAAGATGGATTTTGGTTGAGCTTTTATATCGATGTAACAGGTTAGAGGGAGCCGTGGGCTAAAGATAAGCAAGCATAGAGAACCACACCGTAATGAAGTGTGGGCAGTCGGCTAGTGAAAAGTAATAATATGAAACGTATTACACGACTTTCTACATTTCATATTTATAATTTATTTTTTAAATATTACAATTTATATATTCTGGAATAATTCTTTGTCATAACTTCACTCACCAGTTCACATGGGCCTACAGGCCTGTGCGTGAACTTCACTCTACGAGCGAAGTACCGACTATTAGCCCATTTGGGGATTCAACCTTTGGACAAGGCCCTCCACAGTCTGAAGCATCAGCCACGCTGTTGCTTTATACTTAAGTTTTATAAACAGGATAATAATAGACTAGATACTTTATTAAGAATTGTTATATGTTACGTTTGACTGTTGTTGTAACAAATCCTTAATAACATCATTTTGCTCTTGTAGTTATTTTTTCTTTAAGCAGTTTAATAGTAGATTGGCTATAAATCAGTTTTAACTTTGGCAAAATTGTATTTCAATTAGTAGTCTATACTTATCTGAACTGACCAATCATACTTTATTAAAACTACCTTTATGTCATATCTAAACGTTATGACATAAAGGTAGCCACTGTTTTCATATCTAAACAACAATAAAAGCCACTGTTACAGTTAGACAGTATTAGAATTTACAGTATTTTCAGCCCAATATACTGTATATTAATTAACTAACAATCAGGGCTGTGTAATCGTTTGTTCCCATTGCTCTTAAAGTTTGCCGTTTGTTATTCTCATTTCTCACATAAGAATGAGTGAAATGAAAAAAATTTATTAAAAAGAAAATAAAATATAAAATTAACATTAAGAAATATCACACCATCACTACCTGAATACATTCAATGGAAAAAATAAAAATATAAAAACTAGTTGAAAATCATTTAATAGGAAATAATAATAGTATAATAAATTACTTATTAACAACCACTGCCAGTGTTGTAAAGCTTCGAACTGCGGAGGGGAATGTCCAAGGTTCGTACCCCCCCACTGAGACAACGGTCGGTAATTCACCCATTGAATAAAGTTCATGTACCAATAAGTTAAAAAATAAAACATATTATTCTATTTTAGCTATAATAAAAGCTATAATAAAGCAACGTTGGTGAGGGAAAACGGTCCAAACCCCCGTGACAAATTTAAGTGGACCTCCCGAGATTTGAACCCGTGGCCACTTATGAAGCAGAAGTGCTAACCACTAGGCTAGCAAGAGGATTTATTGTTTACACTATTATTCATCGTGTTATTGTTATGAATAATTATTATTTGAATACTTTATAGTGATTTAAGTTAATCGTTTTAAGCTTTAATTCGTTGGTGTTAATCAAACAAACAAATGGTGTCACTGCTGCTAATGACGTAAAATGGGTGGAGCTTGCTATTGTGCCGTCAGCACGCGGCCTAACGCTCTGGATGTCATGACAACATTTTATTGTCACTACACAGTAGAGGAAGAGAGTAGTTACCTGTCTCTCTTGCACCACTCTTTCCATCTCACTCGCACAAGTGCGCTGAAAAGGTCACTTTTCAAGTGGCCCTTGTATAATTTATAATTTTTATTACATTAAAACATATTGCATTTTGTATTCTTGGTTAGTAAATATATATGAGATTGACATGAATAAATCATGAATTTTGAATTGTATTGTTTATTGAAAGTTTATTGAAAAAAATTAATAGCTTAACTTCACAGTTTGTTGTATCAAGTTGGTTTCACATTTAAGATAGTATTCTCCACCTCTAATTCTATACAATCTGTAATATTTAAATTTATACGGTTAATTTTAATACTATAAGGAAAAAATTTTTATATTATTGGTATTTATGTAGTACTAATGATCGAACTATTCACGTTTTACGCAACAATGAAAACAGTTTAATGTGAGTCACGTAGATAGCTAGAAACACGTGGCGCAAATTTTGAATAACCCTTTAGCAACGCCAGCAACATTCCGATGAATTATTCAACAACGATCCCCTGAGTTGGTTTCAATTACTTCTCACATCCATCTCATTTACTAAGGGGTGGCACGTACTTGTGAGGCAAAAGTAGAACAACGTTTATAAATAAATACCATGTAACCATGGTGTAATATAAACTGTATGTGTAAAACAATAAATTATAAAAAACTCACACAACTTCAGATCGAAATTCTTCACCATAACACTCTGTTTAAGTTAAAAAAAAACTATAAGCCTTTATGTTTTCGGTATTTTTATAAGTTTGTATGAGTTTTTTTTAAAGTATAGTTATTCGTAGTTAGGTTTGAAATAAGGGGCTGAAAATACAACCCGACGAAGCTAAACTAAACCTGTACCAGGATTGACTAATTTAAATTAACCTACAATATTTAAATAACAAATATTTAAATTATTTGAAATTATGTGAAACTATCTAAATTTTAAATTACATAAATGACCTTCAAAAATTAAACTAATATCAGACATACAAATACATAAATCACTAAATTCCATACATCGAATCTTCCGTGTTGACTTCAGATTGCTCCTACAGCAAGAGTTGAGATCAATGGCTTGACTATATTAGCCATCGGTAACCATAGAACGCCTTGACGACTTTTTTTACGATTTGGAGGGCAGGCTTCATACCTGGTAACGAAACATAAGCCAAAAGGCTTATTGTGAGCCCTTCTTTTCAGGACTTCAAACCTCATCCAATCCAAGGTTCTTAGAGAACCTTGAGATTGCCTACTGAGGTTTTCCTGCTCTACACCTTGGTCACGTTCTAAATCGCCACCCAAGATGAAAGCCCGCTTCCTAGCTAGGGCTGGGCAGTGGAAGAAGATATGCCGTCTAGACTCCTCCTCCTCCCTACATTTCCTACACAAGAGAATGGGGGTTGGGAGCCCCATTTTGTTCGTGTGTGCTAGAGATTTCGGTATGCTTTCTGGCATAGTGAGCTTGCCATCATCCGCTGGTCTGAAGACTATATGCCGCAAGCCTTGCCTCTCCCATGGTAAAAATGTCAAGGGGGCAGACTTAGCAGCAATTCTATTGCAGTGGTGGGTTTATCCTTAAATGCCCCAAGCTAACCGCTGCACCTTAAGTCACCAAATAATGGCTCCATCCACAAGCATCGGTCTGACGACACTCGTATAAAGCCAATGTACTAACTGAGGGTTCAATCTCCACGTTCATCCAAAGGTACGCCTCAGCCTCATAAATGTGGTCCGAGAGGGGTCTATAGCGTGGGTGAGGTGTCTATTCCAGGTTAGGTTGTCATCTAGCCATACACCCAGATACTTAACTTCCTTGGACACCTGGACGCAGTTGCCAAAGATTCTTGGTACTCTGACAACCTCCGAGTTTCTTTTAGTTGTGAATGGTACCATGACGATCTTACCAGGTGAACAGATAGCCCCTCAGCTATGCACCATGTCTCCACCATGGACAATTCCCTCCTCATAAGGTCGAGGCATGTCTCCATGTATTTACCTCTTATTAGGATAACTATATCATCAGCATACCCTTGAGCGTACACTCCATGCTTGTTGAATGCCATGAGATGATCATCCAGGTTCCACAGGAAGGATGACAAAACACCCCCTGTGGACACCCTCTGCGCTGGTACCTCTCTAACCGCCCTACACAGGAAAGCTTGGCCTCTACGGATGCTGATCATAGTGCTGAGCGTACATCTGTTCCTTCAGTGTCACTGGACATCAGCTTTGTCACAATCGAGGAAATCTTAGTATTGTTAAAAGCTTCTTCTACGTCCAGGAACACTGTCAAAGCAACTTCCTTAAGTGAGATTACCTGTTCGATCCTGCTGACTAATGCGTGTAAAGCAGTCTCACAGGATTTGCCAGCTTGGTAGGCATACTGGTTGGGGTGCGTAGGTTGATTGCTTGCTACTCCGGCTCTAACATTCTTGTCCAGCAACTGCTCCATGGTCTTTAGCAGAAAATACAAAAGAATTATGGACCGGTAAGCTTTTGCTGTATCGTAGGAGGGTTTTCCAGACTTCGGGATGAAAATCACCCTGGAGACCTCTCATGATAGTGGTATGACACCTGTGGCTAGGCTCATCCTAAAGAGTTGCACCAGCCATGGTATCAAAATGTCTTCACCTTCTGCAGCAAGGCAGGAAAGAAGCCGTCACAACCAGGAGACTTGAAAGCTTGAAAATACTTCAATGCCCACTATACTCCCTAGTATGTAAATACGGATCTAGCACAGCGCCAGTCCTCCTGTGAGGCCCGGGGGACCAAGCCCCCCCCCCCCCCGTCAAACAGGGTCGTTTTGGATAGCTGGTGTAATCTGAGTAGAGCCAGGAAAGAGAGTATTGAGTACAACCTTATGTGTCTCTTCCGGGATGTCTGTTTGGGAGCCGTTTGCAGACTGTACCAACAGCATTAATGGGGTAACGAATCAAGATATTTTGGATCTTAGAGCATTCTGGGACACTGTCAATGTCCCTACAAAAGTATCTTCACGAGTTTCTCTTGGCTTTGCGGATCGCTCTGTTGTAGTCGCTGAGGGCCCTCTAGTATCTGTCCCAGTTGACCGCACATGCAGTCTTTGTATAATTTTCCTCAAGGCTTCAAGCTCTCGATTCCATCAACAGGAAGTCTTGTTAGACTTTAACTCCGTCTGTACACGCTTTGAAGTAAGATGTCTCGGTAGCTGATTGTATGATGTTAGTTATTCCATCTACCTTTTCGCCATGCCCCAGATCAGAATAGTCTAACCGAGCTTTCAGCTCTTCCTAGTATATAGCCCAGTCAGTTCTCCTAGGATTTCTGAACCTCACCTTAATGGGAGCCGTTCTAATCGAAAAGGATATGTAGTTGTAAGGCGACATGGACCACAGTCCAACCGTCTACTTTGCAAGCTGCATGGCAGCTTTCTAGGGTTATGTCAAGGACCTCTGTTCGAAAACGTAACCCGCTCCTCTGTTGGAAAGTAGGCAAGTGGCCCCGATTCAATATCACTAAATTAGCTTCACCTATATAGTGTAATAGTGACTCACCTCTAGCATTTATGTTGGTGCTCCCCCATGCAGTGTGAATGGCGTTGGCATCCAACCCTGCCACCAGGTGTCGTTTGAGTACACTCCGTGGTCTACGATCCTCCTCAACATAGGGGAAGGAGGGAGCTCCTCGGGGTCGTAAGGCAGGTATACTGATGCCAACAAGATTCTGACGTCACCGTCCCTTGTTGGCAGGTATACCTTAGTTACAGCCGTGTCCCTGGAATAAATACCAGTCAGTTTTAGAAATTTGACGTCTCTTCTGATGAAGATGCAAGCCCTAGGGTTATTGCAGCTAACACCATACACAAACTTACCTTTAGCACTTCCGAGCCCCATCACTCTCCTTCCAACGATCCACGGCTCCTGAATCAGGGCCACTCTTACGTTGTCTGAGGTTGTCCATAAGCTGGCCTTCGGGAGTTACCCCAGCTGTCAACAAATAAATTGTATTAGTGTCAGCTTCTATACAATTCCCACGAGTACCGGGTTGATTGCAATTTACCCGGTGACCCGTTTAGGGAGGTAAGGGGTAATTACGACTGGGTGCCCCCTGGTTCCCAGAAGGCTCCGTTAATGGTACTGAATATTAGGCCCCCAGTACCACGAGACTTTCAGCACGGGTCACTTAACACCTTAGTCTAGGGCCCCCTCACTTGGTTCTGTAGGTGGACCAACACCCAGTGGCAGAGGGTAGCTCTACGCATCTAACAAGTGAGAGTTGATACCAGGTGTGGACCAGTCTGCCGAACCCATCCAGCATGCAAGGTGTTGTCGGAACGGCTCGAAAGATACTACCACTCCCTGGTACCCATACCCCCGCATTAATGAATAGCTTGGTAGCCAGGTTTCAATTCTTTATCTGCACCTTTATCATAAGGTAAATGTTTGAAATACGAAAGTTTGTGTGTAAGTAATACATATAATAACCGTAAATTTTATATTCTTCATAATTTCTTATACATATTTTACCTGTTTGTTTATTTATTGTTAAAGATATCTAGATGCAGTGTGTACTTGGCAACATCGTACGTCAGAGATTCGCTTAAGCGCCACCAAGCGCGCTCATGTCAAGTCGGGAGATTCATTAAATCGAGTATAGTGGTTATACGTCTTTCAAGACCTTCCTTGATCTGAAGCTATATCACATGACTTAAAAATATCTATAACATACATTTTACATTGTTTTCTCTATGTATGAACTAGTATTTTTGTATATACTTATGTAAATATATACATGGTACCGGACATAAATGTACTGAAGTTTCTTAGTTTTAAAAATCAATTAGTATAAAAGGACATGTTAAAAAAAGTTAAAGTTCATCTTATTTTACTCTGCGAAGTTAGCACTTAACCTGGGGCCCAACGTGACTTCTGAACCACGGGAGCGGCAGGGCAAAACCTATTAGTGGTCGTGTCGGGAATCGAACACCTTAGCTACGGCCGCTCCAAATGCACCAAGTGTATCAGCAACGTGCACTGGTGCTTAATATTTGTGTCTTAAGATGTGCCTATATTTACTTTCCTCTACTTTATACGTATGGAATTCTCTTCTCAGGTAAGTTTGCTGAAGTCTGTCTATAGTATACTATTCCTCGCCTAGTGCACTTTTATCTAAGATAACCATTTGTTTAAAATAAAACATTAAATTTAAGTCATACAATGCGTGTCTTCTTCTTTCAACATACACAATGTAACTACCTATTATTCTTTTTGTATTATTATTAGTAAAATAAATAAAGAAATCAAATTATGGATTTAAGGACATTAAGTAGTCTGTGATTAACTGATAAGATAATATAAGTTAGAAATATTTTAAAATAAATTCTAATGAAAACGAACTAAATATTGTATCTAAAATACAGAAAAAACCAATCAAAATATATATAACAAACTAAGAGACTTTTCCGATAGTTTACTACCATAACCAAAATTTAGGTAAACAACATAACCAAACCAAACCTAACATAATGTAATTAAATCTAAAATAACCTAAACACACCTAACATAACATAACCTAAACTAAAGCAGTGGCAGTGTTAACGGAAAATATGTGACTTGTTGAATATTTTATTAGTGTTTTTTTAAAGATTTAAAAAAAAATTAAATTTACAAGAAAATTATGTTTAAACTACTAGAAAAAGTATATGCAACAAAGTAATAAAGTTTACCATGTATTTTTACTAAGTAATACATATTTTACCAGGTAGGAAGAGGATGTAAAATATACCTTGAAATATTTACTCTATCTGACAGTTTAAAACGAGTTTCTGACTTTGGCTTTAAATGCTTTGAAGTAAATGGTAAAAGAAGCAACACTAACATCTTAAGATGATTTTATAATAGAATAATATTTGTGTTTGTTTGTTCTTCGAAATATTCTTGCTTGCTTAATATTGAAATATTATATATTTTCTGTGTTTTATTTCCTTTAAATTAATTTTAAGAACATACCTAAAATGTATTTGACCATGCTTTTACACAATAAATAGATTGGTATAGAAATAGGCAAAAAATATTTGAACTATTATGATAAGACAGTGTTGTAATGTCATTACAACATACATATTTCATGCTAATACTATTCCAAACTAAATTTGTTTCAAGAACTTCCTCTTTAGAAGTACGTATTTCGTAAAAAAAACCATCTAATGATTGATTAGAATTATAGTAGCATAGTAATTAAAATTGTAAGTAAAAATCTGTAAAAGAATGTAAAAACTAGATTGAAAATAAAAACCCCAATCAAATATACGATTTGAAAAAAATTATTCTAAGAATTTTACTAAACATTTTGGCGAGATAAACCGATAAAATTACAATATAAAATTAACATTATTGTAATCTTTATAAAAAAAATAGAACAGTAAAATATACAGTTAACAAATTCAAATGTTGTAATATTTTATATGAGCGCAATTACTCTTCAGTACCTTAATTTTGAAATACATTTATACGTGCAGTTTTGTTCCAGGATAGAATCGTTTATATAGATTCTGGTCATGGAAAGGTCTGGGACAACACTTATAAGAGGATTTCAGTGTAGGCAACTGAGAATAAAACAAGTGAATGGAACTCTCCTTAAATAATTGAAGATCTAAAAAGGGAAAGATAGCAAAATAACTACAAAATGTGCCTTGCTAACGGATCCATTAAATATTTTATTAAAAACTTAACTACCGAACAGCTGATTTAATATTTATTAATATAAAATAATTCTTAGAACCATTAAATAGAACCATTAAATTTCCTAAACGAAATTTTATCAGGTTAAGCAGTTTATCAAAAAAATAATGACCCATTAAAAACGTCATAAAACATTACCTTTATATATAATTTTTATCACGCTGCCTTGATAATTTATTGCGTAAAATAATTATTGATTATGCTTTTAATAAAGGTCTGCAGGTTCTGACAGTGTGCTGAAAATAAGAATTTGTAGCTTCAATTAATTTGGGTTTGCGTGTATTTGGTAAAATTTTGTTTATACTTATTATACGTTTATTAATATTTGCCTTCTTCCTTCAGATTAAATTGGTACTTAGTGCTTAAACTTTAATCTCGTAATATTTTTTATATTATTTTGTTTGTTATTCTTTATTTATATGGTTAAGAAACATATCAAAATCAAAAGCAAGCTGGATCTATTTTACATGCATATTCATTACTGCCGTATTACTGGACGTTTGTCGTTTCTCACTAATCATTATTGAAGGTAATGAATATTCAACTTTAAGTTCAGTACTTTATATGTTCAGTATGGAATTAAGTCATATGTTTTTTTTCTGTACTATATGAATACAAACAATTAAACTTAAAAACAATATTCATAACCAATCATCCAAATTTTAAGAATTTCATTATTTTTTATTAGTAAGACGCCGATCGTCAAGATATGGGGGAATATGAGGGGTGATTGAGTGTAGTCATTGCTAGTAACTAAGGACGACTGTTCCTCAGAAAGAGCTATTAGTTAAAGGATCAATATCCAGGGAAACTAAAGGACCTCCAGCTTTACGTGGAATCCGAACCACATAGTGTTAGTATGATTTTTAACTAACTGAAAAGCCTGAGATTAAGTTCCCTTCCCTACACAATATATGAATCTTTAATACCACCAAACATGGACACCCTAGACTTGTCTAGTGGTGTCCACGCCGATGGAAACCATTGAGAGTCGGTATTAAGAGAACCGAACACCTCCTCAACGTTTACCCCAAATAGATTGGTGCCAATTTGTTTTTGTTCCCTATTTTTTCTATTTTCAGTTATTTTTGTGTTTGGAGTTAGATTATATTGAACATATGTTTGCTATGTAGTTAGCTATAAAGTCACAAAACTTAAAGTTAAACGATCAGTTGTGTACATACTACTTTCATCCATAGAATACCATGTTTATTGAGCTGAGGAAAGTAATTTGAATTTTCAATTTGGAGTTCATAAGCAGGCTGCAATGAGTAATGCATTGTTGTATTTTAGTAATACTTTGTCTTATTGTCTTAAATTGATTTGTTCTTATCCTGATACAGCAAGGAACTTCATGCTAAAGATGAGACCTAAAATAAAAAAAAAATTAGACTTCAAAAAAATTATTTGTAGCAGTCAACATAAAACAAAGATAAATAATTTTTTCACTTAAACAAATATGTAAGAACTGATATGATCAATGTAAAATATTATGGCCTTTAAGGGAAATTAAATTGTTATTGTTATGTATTTTTAACTGTTTTACACTATTAGTCGATAATAGTTTGAAGAGTCAAACATATACATGATCAATAACTGTTAAAAGCTAATCGGAGATTGTTTAATAACACTTTAGTGAGGACCGGAGTTATCTATTTTCTAAGTACTTAATAAAATTTAAAATAAATCATGCGATGAAAAAATACTTTTTTACCCTCAATTTTGAAACGTTTTGCATAATGTTTCAGAGAACCCGTATTTTACAATGTAATGTATTTATTGACACTGAAAAAACTATATAAATAAAAATACACAAACATTAAACACCTCTGATAAATAGCTGTTTGTTTAATATAAAAGCAGACTTTGATAAAATACCACGTTGTTAGCCTCACTATATTAAGGAACACGTGATAAATTATTGTGATGAATTCTCTCAAGAGATCACTGTTCTGCAGTTGGGGAGGAACGTGAAGCCTGCAATGCTGTGAATTAAGATTTCATTTGATCAGGAAACTGTAATTATGAGCAGAAAATTCTGTGATTACAACATATGAATTCTGTTTGTATTTATAATATGAAGAATAACATTTTGCAGATCAAAATTATCAATTAATTTCAATAACTTGTTCATATATAATTCGTTTTGACATATTTAGCACCCGTGAAAACATTCAAGTAACATTGCAAATGAATGTAAACAATTTACTATTATTTCATACTTAACTGTCATCACGTACCTCCAGACTTATAATGGTCAATTTAAATAAATTTAATGTTAATCAAACACCTTCATTTAAAATAATAATTCAATGAAGACAAACGGTGTTTTGCAAGAATTCAATTGAAATTGAGGTTATTTGTATGCCAGTATTCACAGTCAAAGAACCGGCCATAGAGAAACCTACCCTACATACGACACTTAAATGTTCCACCCTTGATTCACGCAATCTTTACAGTCCCTTCCACCTACCATACACACTACTTTCCATCGGGCCTCTTACCCATATCAAACATGGCTCTTAGGATTACATTTCACTCACCCTATATAATGACTCTTGACTGCCTCTTCCACCCTATCCACACATGACTCAAAAATGGCTACCCCGCCCAATTATGACTTTCCACTTTATATTAATACCATTATATATATTTTAGTGGGTCAGTACCTCAGTAAGGTTGTGGTAGATAGGATATCTGAGGTGTCAGTGTTTAGTGGTAGTTTCCGATGTTGTGTGGGGAAGAGAACTGAGTGTTAGGCTTGTCAGTTAGTTGAAACTATCTTACGTTGTACATACGCATGCACACTCATTATATACGCAAATACAAGTTGTTCCTTAAAATCCTGCTATATATTACGCAGGAAACTGTATTCCGACCGGTAAACATACACATATCCACCAATTTCATGTTATTTTATGCAACAATACAGGTAAAAACATTGAACAAATAATTTAACATTTTTAACCAAGTAAACATATTTTCAAACAAGCCAATCTACACACAAGTAAAAAAATTAATAAGCAAGCACTAAAAATGTACAAGTTACTAGGCCAAAGAACCAAATAAATATTTTATAAATATATAATAAACAGTTAATACATATAAAATAAGTAATTAACAAACATAATAAATACATATCAAATAATGATTATCTATATATAATAATTATAAATATGAAATAATTCGTTAAAAATATACAAATAAATAGTTAATAAATATGTAATAGATATAGAACATAATTTAAATAAATTGGTAATAAATATTTTAAAATAAAAAACAACGCAACATAAACACCAATATTAATTAAAGATTTTTGCTACAGAATAAAAAATAAAAAATTTAAAACTTAATTACACAGTAAATCAATAACTCTTTGCAAGATAAAAAATCTATTTTCATAAATATTTTCATAAAAAAACAGCTCACATTTTTTAAAAACACTAATAGAATCATAAAAATGATCTGCTTTCACGTCGTATGTTACTTTTACATCATTGACTGGGTAAGAAAATATTTTTCATGCATAATATTATATCTTTTACTAATCTTGAATGCCTGTTTGCCATTTAAATCTAATTTAGTTTTAAGGAGCATTGAGTAAAAAAAGAACGTTAGCATAATTATTTTTAATTTGTTAAACAGATCCGTTTAGCTCAGTACTGTAATAGGAGTTTTCTTGGGTTTAAACTTCACCCGACCGTACTCCACTCACGCTCGGAATGTTATCAAAGCTCCAATTCTAATCAGGCTGCCGCTCATTTCCCCTAAACTACTCCATCACATTTCCCCTGGATAGTTACGGGATTCAGATTAATGTACATTCCAACGCTTTATATACAAATACGAGTTTTCAAGAGGATAAAAGTATGCTTTTTAAGAAATATAAAGTGATGAACAAATCTCAAACAATTAATAAAAATAACTAAAAATCTAGTATTTGATTTTGTATTATACTTACAATAAATTACTAACTAATATATACTAGCCATTATAAGTTTAGTAATCATTATGTTATGTTATGTCGTAACTTTATGAGTTGTGACAATTTTATAAAACTACTAGCAATTAATATTAAGAATGCATAAAGGTCACCCTTTTTACACATTATTGATTTTTCAAAATAATAATAATTATAATATAAATAAATAAAAACCTTCTGAAGTGTCCTATTTTATGTATTAATTTTTTTTATTTCTTCTTAAGACGCAAATCGTCAATATAAAGGCGAATATGGATTTCGAATGAGTTCGATGTGTGTAGATGAGCGAATGTAGTCATTGTTATAAACTAAGGCCGACTATTCCTTAGAAAGTGTCATTAATTAATGGCCCAATTACAAATAAACAGCCGGTGGTTATCAGCTGATCCCTTTCAAAATGTGTTACGACTCTGATTGGGATCGAACTAAGAACCTTTATCTTATGAAGCTGGGATTTAACCAAACAAGCTACTGACCAAATGTGATACGTAAAGTTCTAAACAAAATACAGAACTATTATATTTTTTAAGGATATTATTATTTATTACTAATATTCCGATCATAGATATGGATGAATATATGCGGTGTGTAAGTGTGATGAGTGTAGTCATTGTTACTGAGGTAAAATTTTCTTCATAAAGAGCTATTTATTAATAATTTTAACAGCCATGGCATCTAAGGGACCTAACTGTATTGACCCACCCTTCCACTCATACACGTATAGTGGTATTGACCGACCCGTCCACCCATACACGAACAGTGGTATTAACCCATCCGTCCACCCATACACGAGCAGTGGTATTAACCCATCCGCCCACCCATACACGTACAGTGGTATTGACCCACCCACCCACCCATACACATACAGTGGTATTGACCCACCCGCCCACCCATACACATACAGTGGTATTGACCCACCCGCCCACCCATACACGTACAGTGGTATTGACCCACCCGCCCACCCATACACGTACAGTGGCATTGACCCACACGCCCTCCCATATACGTAGAATGGTATTGATCGTGTGACATCTCGTATCGGTTTCATTTTCAGTTAATTTAAAATCCTGAGTGTGATGAGAGTAGATTACACGAGTGTAGTCATTGTTACTAACTAAGGTCGACTCTACCGCAGAAGGTGCTATTTATTAATAGCCCAATAGCCAGGCCAACTAAGGGATCGTGAAAACCTAACCACGTATTATTGGTCTGATTTACAGCCAACTGACAGTCCTGATACTCAGTTCTCTTCCCTAGACAACATCCGGAAACTGGCTACCACACAACACGGACACCCCAGAATTGTCTAGTAGTATCCACATCGATGGCAATCATTGAGCAAATGGTGTTTCAGTATTAAGAGGACTAAGTATAAAACCTATCACCTATAATCTCCACAAAACTTTGTCCTCAAGTAGTTGGGTTACAGCACTGCACCTCTAGTGTAGACAAAGGTTTTGACTACTAACTAATGTCATGGAGTATATATTTCTTTAGCCAGTATTTTAAACAAAAGGATTGCGGGTAGTTAGAATAGTTTTATTCTTAATGTTAGAACCTCGGCATTGGTCGAACAACCACCGGAATGGCAAGCGGGTGACATTCCTTAGTAGAAATTCAAATGAATTCCCCCCTCCCTACCCCAAACAGTGACTCTGACAGTACTTTGCAAGTCAAAAACTAAATCCCACTTTGGCAATATTGAAAATGTCAAGTTGACATTGCTTTCACTTCATTTAACCCGTTCTTTTTTATAAGATATCACATTATTAGGATTACAAAGTTTTAAATTTTATTGTTGAATTATGACAAATTTACTAACTTTCTTTTTTTAACTTATTTTATAATATAATGTTTAGTTTTCAAATAAAAATTGCAAACCTATACCTATAAAAGGCAAAGCCCTCACTTACTCATCACTAATTCTCCAATTTCCCATGTAGGTAGAGAGCTGAAATTTTTTACAATGTTTCTTTAGGTCTTAAATAGGACAAATGACGTATTTTCATCTTGATAAAGTACTTTTAAGGACTAGAAACCACCCTCCAAAAGCAATAAGGAGTAGATTGCTCCATAAGGATACCATTGGGTTGATTTTAGTAAATTAATAGCAGCTGGTTTGTAAATAAATAAACATGTTTATTTTGTATGTTTGACATTATACTATCGATGCATTTTTAATATTTTACTATGAGTTTAATCTTAAGCTGTTAAAAAAAATAAATGAAATTAACACGCTTGAATTAGGCTGAATGGGGGGGGGGGGGATTTTGATCCGTGGGGTCAGGTACAGACCGTCATAAATATTCCTAATAATCCCTTTGCCACTCAGGCAGCGTTTTGATCCACGAAAGTAAAAAGGAATGTGGAAGGAGTGGCGAGATTGAGGGACAAGGAAGGACAAGAGGAATTTTGGGGTGATCGGCACAAAATACAATAAACGTTATTTTGTATACCAACGATAATTTTTGGAGCAGCCTCCATAGGTCCGCTTGTTACAATGAACAGTTCAGAGTGCAGATTTAAGGCATCCCTGCATACTACATTCTTTTACACGTACCGAATATTACTCATTTGGTGGCTCATCAACCCAGTTTCCAAAGGAGAATTCTCGCTTAGGAGTCTGCAGAGGCTGACATCTATATTGGATTTATTCCCATAGAAGCAATTTTATCATCGAAATCTAATAGTTTGATTGCTTATCATAAAAATGTTGTGAATGAGGTGTCATTTTAAACGTAACAAGAATACAGAACCTACTGATTTTAAAATCTATATTTTAAATATACATCGTAGTTCGTCTGAAAAAGGGTGAAATTAAAATGTGTTATTTTGATAATTTGTATCAATTGTTATCCACTTGTTTATTCAATGTTGTTTGGCTACATAACATACATTAGAAAGTTTCCTTTTTTCATAATTATTTACTTGGTGTTGGCCTATATAACAATTAAACAATCAGTAACTCTAAACATGAAACTTCTGCCTCACATCGAGGAAGTGACAAAAATATATTAGGATTGTTATATTTATTTTAAAGTAAAAAATACTACAAATTTATTACATTATAGTTTGAATATACATAATTATTGAAATTAACTTACATAAATTTCCACAAAACAAAAATATACATGATCATCAAACAATAAGTTCGAATCAACAGACAATTATACAATGTAAATACTCAACAACAACAAGAACATGAATTTATGGATATTAAATTATATAATAAATTGCCTAAGAAATCTACATTGAAACAATTATAAAAATTATACGCAATATTTATTAGAATAATGTTTATACAAAATTGAAGACTGTTTTAAAATTCAACAGTAATTTATATGTACATTTAACTCATGAAGTGGGTTATATGAAATATCACCTATTAGGTTAGCAGAATTCACTTTTATTGAATGACATTTAAATTGGTCCGTTTATTTTTGTAAACCTTTAATGTACTTATATAATTTTATTTATTATATAAAATACAGACGGTAGGCGTCCGTTTACCTAAACGTTACACATTTCCTCCCCGTTAATGGACGTTATTTTATGTTGATTTTTATATTTATACAATTGCTATCTGTCATTTTGTTATAATTTATGTTTTTAACAAACTTATATGGATTTATTAGAAAGCATACTATTATGTTTACTTTCTAAATTTAATTGCAATGCAACGTAACTTGTTTAAAAATAAAGCTTATGGGGACAATTATTATTATTATAAAATGATGTAACTGTTAAGATTAAAAGTTCAAGTTAAATTAAAGCGTTTCATAACCATTGATCAATTAAGTTGTATTATACATAGCCAATAATGAAATTAGTAAATAAATCACTCTGGAAGTAATCACGATCTGTTTAAGAGATCTAGCAACTGCAATAAGAGTCAATACGATCGCAGAGTCAGTATACCTACGGCAAATATATCTGTCTTTGTTAGGTAAAATGTTTTTGCTGAGTGACCAGCATGTAACCACCCGGTTGTTCACCCCTAAATTCCCCATCTGCTGCCTTCCCTCCTCGTTCTCACTTTCTCCTTCTCGCGGATCAAAACGCCGCCCTGAGGAGCAACCAATTAGCTTCACACTTTTATGACGGGTGTACCTGAAGTCACTGATCAAAACTCCTACGCCCAGGCTAAATAGGTGGCAAAGCAATTAGTGTGAGTGAGATACTATAGCTAAATAAAATATTGTGATTTAATATTGCCGAGGCCGAAGGCCGAGGTGTATCGAGTGCAGCGATCGTCGGGGTTGGCACGCGAAGCGTGCAGGGGTGTCCCCTAGGGCTTCAATACAGGTTTTAACGTATACACATTTTATTTGATATATAACTTGATAAGAACCTATAAGAGGAAATCTGTTTTATTAGATTAGATTCATGCATCTATTTAAAATGTGTACCCCCTTCAATACCGTTGTAATTTGTGTTAATTACACTAAGACTAACATTTAACAAATTTAAAAAATAAATTTTAGTAACCAAAGATGGTTAAAATAAAAATTATTTCGTTATATAATCAGACGTCTATTAAAAACTCGAGGTATAAGTATATTTATATCGTTTGAAAATTTGTGTTTTTACTACTGACCATCGAGAACAAGTCCGACATATTATATTTCTTTAGCATTAAAATTATGTATTAGGTAATTTTATTTAATGTAAACATTCGGTTCTGTAATATACTAAACATAATATTTTAAACAGAAACACGCTTTTAATCCGCAAAACTTTGTATTAGAATCGTTCACATGTTATAGAAGCATATTACATAGCATTTCATCACAATTACACCAAGCACTTTGTCAAAATAATGTTTAATGGTAAAAAATATGTACATTTCGAATTAAATAAGTTTATATATTGAATAAATGCACTTTATATACCATTGTAATCACCATTAATGAACAGTAAGTTTAATCAAAGATTATTGTTTGTACACTATAGTTAACAAGATTTGTTTATCCGATAGTGGAAGCTTGGTAGAGTATTAATTTTTTATTAATTTAAAGACTTTAATATCTGATTTTATTTTTATATTATATTTTTTACTTTGGTTTTGTGTATTTTAAATATTTATACATAAAATATAACTTAACGTATTTTTTTGTAACCATAACAATACATTATTCATACATATTTGACTTGGTTGATGGTCCTTGGTTGACTTGGACATATGAGTTGATAAATAAAGCATGAAAACTTTAATAGTTTACTATAAAAGAGGGAGTTATGTACTTTTTTAATAATTTATGGGCTAGGTCAAGTAAGCACAGTGAGGGGGAGAGAGGGGAGGGAAACACGGTTTGTGTGTGTGTTAGTGAGTCAGGCTTTTTGCTAATTCTAGTGACAGTAAGCGACGACATCTAGAACTATTAGTTATTCATTTCTAAGACGCCGATCGTGGAGATATGGGTGACTATGAGGGGTGAATGAGTGTAGATGAACGAGTGTAGTCATTTTTACTATCTGAGTTAGACTTAGCTCAGAAAGGACGATTTATTATTAGCCCAATTAGCCAGAGCAACCATGGGACCTAAATCTTTACGTGGAATCCGAACCACGTAGTGTTGGTCTGATTTTCAGCTGACTGATAAGCCTGACACTCAGTTCTCTTCCCTGAACAACATCTGAACCTTGACTTTCATTCAACATGCACCCCAGACTTCTCTGGTAGTGTCCACGTCGATGGCAACCATTGAGCAGACGCCGTGTCGGTATTAAGAGGACCGAGAATGGAACCTATCGCTTTCAATCTCCCAAACACTTTGTCCCCAAGTAACTAAATTTCTTGGAGGACTCAACTGGGCTCCTGGATGAATATACTTAAGTAATGCTTTAACGAGATGTACTACACGATTCCAGGTGTCCTCCCCACCAACTCGGACACCAAGTACGGCTCTGTCTACTGTATCGGTGGCACCAGAACAGTGCAAGATTATTCAATATGGTGATGCAAGACAATCTTGGAGTATACGTCTGTGACAAGATGTGACGTCTGACAACATACAACCCACCCGCCCGCCCATACAGGTACTGTGGTATCCCACCCACCCACCCATACACGTACAATGGTATCGTGTACGTGTATAATGTACGTGTTAGTTAGTGAGGCCCGTCACAGCTGGTTTAAACTTCATTTGTTTATACTGTTTGTGATTTAACTAGTAACTATATCGTAATAATAAAACATATAAATACACAACATTAAAATATGTAGGCACCTAACTAAATTTTCATACCCGCCCGCCCATACACCTACAGTGGTATTGACCCACCCACCTGCCCATACATCTACAGTGGTATTGACTCATCCACCCGCCCATACACGTACAGTGGTATTGACTCACCCCATCACCCATACACGTACAGTGGTGTTGACCCACCCACCCGCCCATACACCTACAGTGGTATTGACCCACACATCCGCCCATACATGTACAGTGGTATTGACTCACCCATACATGTACAGTGGTATTGACTCACCCATACACGTACAGTGGTATTGACTCACCCATACATGTACAGTGGTATTGACTCACCCACCCACCACGTACAGTACAGTGGTATTGACTCACCCATACATGTACAGTGGTATTGACTCACCCATACACATACGGTGGTATTGACTCACCCATACACGTACAGTGGTATTGACTCACCCACCCACCCATACACGTACAGGTATTGATTAATATACGGAACGAATTAAAATAATAAACTATAAATGAAATACATAAAATAGGTCGTATGACTATCCATTACCTGATAGTGTTAAGATTTTTTAGAACACTATTTTTTAATAAACTATAACACAGCACTTTATAAGGGAAATTCATTGAATAATGAACGTCATTATTACAAAATAACTGTTCCATAGAAATGTTTCCAGTTATTAGAAAATACCAACGACCACTTTCTTGAAACTATTCCAATAAAATTGATTGAATTCAAAGTTGCTGAGTTAATGAAAGAAACTGAACTATATAAAGTTATTCCTTAAACTTTGCTTATTTGTAATTTATCGAATAACTATCTTTCCGTATATTTTAGCTCTCTTATTTTCACGCTTGAATATCTTTAATTAACACAAATTTGGTTCATATATTCATACAGGGTGAGTTTTAAGTCAGCTAACCCCTTAATTGTTTCCACATTTTACAAAATATTTGCCTTTTGAACAATGTAATAGCTTATTAGTAACCTACAATAGGTTTGTAGTGTTGTAATGTTGTCAGGGAACACTTGGGGTTGAAGATCTAGGAGTCAATTACAACATTTTAAATGGGACTGTGGTTATGTAATATAAAATTTAACACCACAATTTCAATTAGAAAACGATAGCGTAGTCACAATTTAAAAAGGATTTATCGTTCTTTATTTTCAATCATCAAACTATTTTATTTAATTGGTTATCATCTGTGCACTTTCTTAATGTATCAACTTAACATCGTCCCTAAGTATTGAAATGTTACAATCATAAAATAACTAGAATTTCCGGACTGAACAATTCAAGTTAGTAAACTGTAAGTGTATTTAATTCCCAACTTCATTGTCAGTTTGTTTGTTAAGGAAATTTATGTTGTGAAATTCTTCTAAATTCTGGAACTAAGAGCTTAATGTTAATTAAGGTTATGTTATCTAAAATACAAATGAAAGTTTTTTTAAATAAATTACGAAATTAATATTTTTCAAAATAAATATCACCTTATCTTTAACGTTACCCCCTAACTAATTTAAACCTCATTTGTTTATCGAACTAATCTATTGTTATCGAGACCTATTTAAAGTCATTAGGAAGTGCTTTGACGACTCGGAATTGGCAAACTTCCAAGTCGACTCAACTTTCAATAGCTTACATTAAGACTATCTGATATTATTAATTAGACAGTTATGGAAATATAATTATTAATAAATTGAAATTTTTTGCTTGCGAAATTTACTTCAAAATTATTGTATATATATAATACCTTAATATTCATTTTCGCTAAAACACCAATTATGTGATATATCCAAGAAATATTTACATATATCAGGAAGTAAAATGATCATAAATTGTATAATTTATGTAGATTATAAAATTATGTAATTATATGTAAAATGAAAAGGGACCTTATTTAGACCTTAACTTCTTAAACAAATTATTATATAGTACATAAATAAAAAAGAAAATCGTTCTTTAACTTTGAGTGATTGCTTTTATTGGTTTAACTCTTGTGTTTTATTATTTATTTAGCCTTATAAAATACTACTTTTAAACTATATACATACTATTTAAAAATTGTTTCAAATGTCCCCTCTAACTAATAAAAAATAGACTAAAACATTTTAGCTACAATTTAAATAAAAAACACAATAATGTTCGATTTATTTTTAGTTTGTATAACGATTTCAATCGAATAAAAAAGTTATTATCCTTATTCATTATAAATGAATACGATAACACATTGAGTTTTTTTTTTTTAATCCGACAACTTGTTTTTAGTCCAATTGTATCTGTAGACTATCTTCGTAGTAATTCAACAACTTCCTAACAATTTTATGGTTTCCAAATGAATTAGATATACCATATAAGTAAAATAAACATACCAGGAAATGCATCTTAATTTTAAAGCATTTTAATAAGTTTATCAATTAATTGTTGTACGCTTTTTTATTTTTTTAAATAGCTAAACCATTATTTATAAAAACGATATATTGAGAATCAATAGACTTTGTTGATCTTTAGATACAACGACTAATTTTTGTTCTTCTGTACATTTCATTTTGTTACCTTAATTCAATTAACCTAAAATGTTTTAAAATATTACTCTTATTTACGTCAAATGAACACAAATTGTAACAAAACTATTTTTGTGTTATTATTTTATGAATAATGAAAAAAAAATAAATTTTACAGAAGAATAAAAATATACATATGGCATAAAAAATCCTCGAATATTTAATTACAGTAAAATTATTATTAGTGTAATTTTTTTGGGAAAGAGAGAACATTTAATAGAAACTCAAAATGAATTTTATCTGAAACCAATGATTTATCTCGTTGTATGTTCTTTTTATTTACAAACATTATTTATTTAGTGTGTATGTTATAAAGAGGGTATACATATCGTTAAATGACCATGAAGATGGATTAAACATCTTTAAAAAATTTTCAAAGTAACCCTAAAAAGGTTTATCAGTTGATATGTTAATGCGACTATTCTTTTATTTATTATAGGTAAAATAAGATAAGAACTTTTGGACGCATAAAAATGTCCAAACTAAAACAGCTGATATTTCGGAACTGCGAATTATTTTTCAAAATCCTTTTTTATTGCTTATCTAGAACGAAAAATACAATAGTCCTAAAAATGTTCAGCCTCGGAGGTTTAGTGTTTTACATACAGTGATGAACCAGTCAGTTGTATTTGGTTGTTACATTATTTTATAGTTTATTACAGTAGCTCATAAAAATGCTAAAAATATTTTCTCTAAACATTATATTTTCTCTGGTGGATCACATTACCTTTCTACAACAACGAGCAGAAGGATTTCCACCCCAACAAGACGTCCCCGGGGCAACATTCCTCTTCTTTAGGATTGGCCAAAATATTCTTCTCTTTTCCGTGGGTGTATCGTATTTATTTTCCAAAATACGTTTTAGTTCATACAAATAAAGAGTTTGAATACTAAAACGTGTTGCTTTATTTATTTATAATTCCATAGTATTAACAAATATAGTATTATATGTCATAATAATCATACAGACAACAATTATAATACATACAAACATTAAACCTCTACATACACGCCTAAAAATGTAATTAGAAGAATAATTCCCTCTCCCTGTTTCAGCTTACATTTTGTAACTTTAAATGGGGTCACAAAAATATTGTTGCCTCAATGTATGATACAATTAATAAATATTTAAATATAATGCTTCATTTAATATTATTTATACTAACAAAAATATTTACAAACAATTTTTAATATATACTAGACAAAAGTGACTGCAAAACAAGTGTTGATACTATTCATAACACAGTGCCAGTTTTTATCGCTATTCTATTGTACAGTTATCTTAAGCTGTACATGCTCTAGGAGATATGCCAATTTAATTTAGTTTTTGTCATCGTGGTTTTTACACTTGGAGGAGTGCCAGGTCCTGCGACCACTAAGACCTTGATGATAGTTTAGAGATTCAATACCAAACCGTTAATCACTTAATGAATTAATTAAATTAATGTTCTAGAAATAATTAATTGGAGTTAATAATTATAAAATTGTGTTCTGACATATTTTCTTTGTTTTTTTGTTATATTCATTAACACATTTTTATAACACGCAGTACGTTCATATACTTATTAATCTTTATTAAAATAATTAATACCATATTGAATTAAAACACATTAAAATGAGGTTTTTTAAGAAATAAAATCTACAAGAGCCTATAATAAGTTTGTTTGTTGTTATCTATTATATCAAGTTACTCAAAACTAAAGAAATACACAATTTTTTATCAAGCACTATTAAAACTCTTTAAGTATATACTAGGTGTTAGAAGATGTCCAACCTCAATACAAAAACGTTTTCTATTTAAATATATATATAAAAACTTAGATATATCAAGAATCTTTTGTCATGATTACAAATCAATATTTATATAGTCTCTCTATGATCTCTTCTGGTATATTCTAATGCCTCCTCAAAGATTAATGATTGAATAATGATAACACTTATTTTATAACTTTCTCTGTGAATGAATTAGTATTAGAAAGGAATGAGAAATATATTATTAGTATTCATTAAAATGGCGATTAGAGATATATGAGGGGTGACTGAGTGTGGCCAGAGTAGATAAACGTTTGTAGTCATTGTTAGTAACTGAAGTCAACTGTTTCTTAGAAAAGGCCATTTATTAATATCCCAATAGCCAGCCCAACTAAGGGACCTACAGCGTTGCGTGGAATCCGAACCACGTATTATTGTTATGATTTTTTACAAGATATCTTCCTTACACAACATATATACCCTGAGTACCACACAACATGGACACTCTAGTCTTCACAAGTTTTGTCCACGTTGATTGCAACCATTGAGCGGACGCCAAGTTATCCTTATCGCCTACAATCTTCACAAAGCTTTGTCAACAAGTTTAGTTAAAGCACTGCGCCACTGTTGCCAACTGTACAGCATATTTTGCGTATACGTATGATATTCAAGTTGAAAACAAAATACTGATAGTTTTACTTCTACAGTTTTTCATGGAATTTGCCTGTATTTTTGTAGCAATGAATATTCAGCAAACAAAGTAGAAAGTTCACATTTATACATACAGTCCATATATACACATAATTTATGTTTAAGCAGGTAACACATCAAGTTATATTTATTTAATCCTAACCTAATCCAACCTAACTTATAAACCCATGAGGGAGGTGTTTACACCATAACCTAACCTAAATTCAAGAAGGAACCGATTGATAAATAAATCGACGACGCTTAGTAATTTCCTGTAAGTCAAAACCACGTAACCAATACCAAAGGTATATTGTTTGTAAGTTAAGTTTAATTCTACACTTAGTATACATTTGCAAGTACGTTTCGAAAAAGACGTGACTTCTATTAAACTGTCACTATAAAACCAATAAACTATTGTGAAATTATTTATGTAAATTTCAGGGTCTGAAAAACAAGTAATTCTAAAATAATTATTTTTGAAATGAAAAGGGTTTTTTCAACAGATAACCAAATCCTATTGGAGCTGATCAGATAATTTGGTCACTGGTGCAAACGCTTCAGCATTGCTGATCCGCCTTAAAAGTTTGTTCTGTGGATGACGTTTATCCGGGACTAAACTTGACCTCACTGACGTAAAATATGATCTTGGGAATATTTACAAAGTTACATGTATTGTAATTGATTATTGTTAATAGTGTACTGGTATAAACTGATCATATTTTTTCCTAATTTGTTACATTAGATTTTTACATCGTTATAAATTCTTTCTGGTCTTATTTATAATTTTTTTATTCGTTTTGTAGCTTGCATTGAAAGACATGCGATATAAAAATATTAATATCGTACAATTGTATATTATTTTACTGAATTGAAATAATTGTTATGTTTAGTTATTATTATATGATGGATGTAAATTGTGGTCGAATGTGTGTAGTTATTGTTACTAACTAACTAAGGCTGATGACTCCTTCGAATGGGCCATTGAATAATAAGCTTCTAAAGAAAGTCAACTAACGGACTCTGCAAATTTAACAATTTGTTATATTTTTCCACTATCACGTACATGCATTTCAGTAACAATACAGGCTTAAAATTACAGATAAACTGGTAAAAATAATATGTATGTAATCAAATTAAAACTGGTTCCCCTGTTCGTTTAAAAAAATATTTTTGTATATAATTAATTAGTACTAATTAAAATATTAAATAAATGCACAATATAATTTGTTATCTGTACTAAGTTACTGTATCCCTATTGTTATGATACTTTTTAAAATATTTATTTCAATATACTACATAATTTATGGTTGTTATTACAACTATTAATTGAGTTTTCTTGTTTATGACAGTTGCTAAGAAGCTCTGTATTACAGTAAACTGCTCTTGGCTGGGCATTGTTCAGCCATTCATTGGTCAAATTGTAGAATATTAAAATGTTAATAAATAAATAAACAACGTTAAATTTATAAATTACTTGTGTATTTTAAACTACGAAGTAGTAATTATAGAGATAGACCACGTGAAAGGTTTATTTCAAAAGGGGTCGGATACATTTTTTACCGAAAAACACCACGTTTTGTATGGAATTTGTGAGGTTATATTATTAAATTCAAGGTTATGTAATCTTAAAATACCACTGTGTGGTTTGTTTCACAATTTAAATTTTGAAATCGTAAATATCTTAGTAAAAAATCTTAATAGAAGAATAAGTCATGTTGTACATTAAATTAAATAACTTTTTTCATTGGAATATTGCGGTGGAAATACGATAACATTCAAATATAAAATATATTATTATGAAAAAATAGCAAGTCAAATAAAACCTTGTTTTTATAGAGAAATAGGTAACATTATTTCTTAACCATAATCCAAACTAATGTTAAATGTTTTAGATTAATTGGGAAAAAAACCATAGATCATTAAGTACAAACAGGCCTCTATAATTGTTCTTATTTTGTTAAGATTGACACACAAGAAAAGTCATAAAGTTTACAAAGAACAGCCCACATCTAGAGGAAAGCTGGTGGTAAGATAAATACCCAATACTCTTTGAACCATGAAACTTCATCCCTTACCGACATTACACGTATTTAATTTATTTTAATTACAATTTCTAAGAAATAAAACTTGGTACAAATAAAGACACAATAATCTTCTATATTAAGTCAATATTACACGAACATTTGTGGTCACATATACGACAAATGTCATACATAATACACAAAATTAAGTTTAGTCAAATTAAAAAAGTTAACAAGTGCCCATTATATAAATACAGTACTAAAAACTATAGTAAAATAATCTCATTGCCAATATATATTAAGACTAAAAAACATTAAAATGAGAAATACAAAAACGTAATTACTAATTAAATATATACTACATATTAAAAATATATGTAAATAAACTCCGTTACAGGCTAAATACAAAGTCCAAGGTTTTAGCCCAAACTTAGCTAACGTTCAATAATTTACTCTTTAAAGACATTTCAGACACATATCTCTAGGCCCAGGCACATACCCCTAGACTCAGGCACATACCTCTAGGCCTAAGCATATACCTCTATGTCCAGGCACATACCTCTGGGCCTGGGCACACACCTCTAGGCACAGGCACATAACTCTCGGCTCAGGCACATACCTCTAGGCCCAGGCACATACCTCTGGGCCTGGGCACACACCTCTAGGCACAGGCACATACATCTAGGCCCAGGCACGTACCTCTAGGCCCAGGCACATACCTCTAGGCCAGGGCACACACCTCTAGGCACAGGCACATACCTCTCGGCCCAGGCACATACCTCTAGGCCCAGGCACATACCTCTAGGCCTGGGCACACACCTCTAGGCACAGGCACATACCTCTAGGCCCAGGCACATACCTCTAGGCCAGGGCACACACCTCTAGGCACAGGCACATACCTCTAGGCCCAGGCACATACCTCTAGGCCCAGGCACATACCTCTAGGCCTGGGCACACACCTCTAGACACAGGCACATACCTCTCGGCCCAGGCACATACCTCTAGGCCCAGGCACATACCTCTCGGCCCAGGCACATACCTCTAGGCCCAGGCACATACCTCTAGGCCCAGGCACATACCTCTAGGCTCAGGTAAACTTGCGAGTGAATATAAATACAAATACTTAATAGTCATAACTATTAAAAACAATATTTGAAAATTCTCATTAAATTGCATGGCAATGGTAAATGTTGTTAGTTAAAAAGAATACTTTAACACCAAAATTAATTTTATCTCATCAAATATTTATTACTTCCTTTTTTGTTTATTTTAAACTCAGATCACCCTTACATCAATTCACCTTTAATATAAATTATTGAACTTTATTCGTAAAGATTTTGTTAAATTTCCATTGGAATTTTGAACCTTATTTCTTTTTACACGAACTAAGGAATTTGTATGTAACAATTAACTGATTTGATTAATTTTGAAGCATAAAATGTTTGAAAAAAGTAAACCTTTTTCAGCGAAAATGTAGTTTTTTAATCTTTTTAATCTTTTATTGCTGTGTCGTTAAACTACCTCATAACCGCTGTATCTGATAAAATGGTTCCTAAAGACAAGAACTTTAGAACCATTTTGGCCTGATAAAATATATATTTTTTTAAGAACTGAAATTGAATATTCAATGAATCGATTGTGCTTGTCTTTAAAACTAAATACAGATAAAATACTTTCCTTTATAAGCTTCCAGTATGTCAATATTTTATTATATCTAGGTTATGGTTTGAACGTGTATATACAATATTTAATAATCGATTTTTGTACAGTTTAAGAATACAACATTCTGGGCTCGTTGTAAAATCACATTTTCAAGAAAACACTTTAGTTGCAGATATCGCTGTAGTTCACCCAGTAAATAAAAAAAAAAAAATCACTTGATATTACATTTATAATTGCAAATAAATTCTCACCTTTGAACGGGACAGTTGAAGGTTTCTGAAATATCAGATAGATGTTTGACAGGGTCAAAAGTATAAAATCTAGATAGTTTAAATAGTCTGAACTAAACGAACATAAAAATTATTACTTTAGTACAGTCTGGTTCCTTTTATAGGCCAACGCTCCCTGATTAAAATGAAATCTTATAATTAGATGGTAAAATTTAATCGAATATTGCCTGGTATATTTATTTACGTAAATTAATTCCTATAAAATATAGTTTTTATGAGCAATAATCATATTTAATTTACTAACGGAAAAAGGTTGTATAAAATGTATAAGTGAAATTTAAAAATTATTATTAAAATGTGAATTCTCATTTACTTTGTTAGGTTCAAGAATATAAAAGAAAGAAGGAAGATTGGGTGAAACGTTTTTTGTCACCACCACTTTATCTTTGTACTTGAAACCCTTCAAACTTTTTGTACCCAAATGAATACGTTACCGAAATGGTGTCTTCCGTTGAACGGCCAGATCATTGAGCGGCCACATTCTCACTAACAAGGGTCAGGGGGGTTGACATGTGTGAGCCGAGTTCGTTGAGTGGCAAGGTTTTCTAGTTTGTAGTTATACGCATAATATAAGTTGATTACACCAATACTTGTATCAATAGTAATATATATAGTTTAAGAGTACTAATTGTATTCTTAACGAAATATGTGGTAAAGTTAGGAAGAATCTATATCTACTAACAAAAGTGTTGTGCAGAGCAGTTAGTCTGTTTTTAATTGTTTTAGTGCTTACTAAAGTGCTGAGGCTATCTATATATGGTATTAAAAACTTCGATAACCACCAAGATTTAAGTTTAGGTTGGTGAAACCATATTAAAAATACATAGACTACTCATTTTAATGTAGGTGTTTTAATATATCAGATTTTATAGCTTAAATATTTTACACTGCAAAGCTATAAACATTCAGGATTTGTGTTCCAAGTCAATAAAGTCAAAGCCATTTGTTTATCTGAGAATTTGTGAATAATTTTTATTTAATGTTATCATGATGACACATGGGCACTCTGTTCACGGTTGTTATGGCTAGGTTACCACAGGAATTACGTTAAACAGTTAGTTATATTAGGAACACATAGTCTACTAATATTGTGAGGAATTAGTCTATTGCTCTTCAACTCTATCTCTTACTTGTCAACACAATCATGCAAAGCAATCAATATTTAAATGCTATTGCACGATTTGAAAAATATAAGGTCATTAAAAACCAGGGGACACCCCTGTTTTTAAAATCAATTAGTAGTTAACCACACGAAAGTAAAAATTCAACTGGACTCAACACGTTAGTTGTAAATATCAGACAATGGTGTTGACTGATAATATGGGGTTACGGGTAGATTTTTTGTAATGTAACAGAGAGATTAGTTTCTTATATGGAAATGACATTTTTTTAACTACAAAGTAATAAATAATTCTTATAACCAGATGGAAATCAGAGTAATTTTACTATTGTTACACTATTATAAGTTACATTTTAGTGGCCCATAAAGTCTTTAGTGTCCTATCTAGATAGTCTCAGCACTTTATAAGGAGATAAACAATTAAAAATAGACTAACTGAACTGCTCTGCTCAACACTTTTTTATTACATATAAATTCTTCCAAACTTTATCAAATATTTCGTAGAGAATATAATCAGTATTCTTAAGCTATGTATATTACTATTGATACAAGTATTGGTGTAATCAACTTATATTATGCGTATAACTACAAACTAGAAAACCTTGCCGCTCAACGAACTCGGCTCACACATGTTAACCCCCCTGACCCTTGGTAATGAGAATGTGGCCACTCGACGAACTAGCCGCTCAATGAACTCGACTCATACATTTCAACCCCCTGACCCTTGTTAATGACAATGTGGCCGCTCAATGAACTCGGCTCATACATGTCAACCCCCTGACCCTTGTTAATGACATTGTGGCCGCTCGACGAACTCGGCTCATACCTGTCAAACCCCTGACCCTTGTTAATGACAATGTGGCCACTCGACGACCTCGACTCACACCTGTCAAACCCCCTAACCCTTGTTAGTGAGAATGTGGCCGCTCAACGAACTCGGCTCATACCTGTCAACCCCCTGACCCTTGGTAATGACAATGTGGCCGCTCGACGAACTCGGCTCATACCTGTCAAACCCCTGACCCTTGTTAATGACAATGTGGCCACTCGACGACCTCGACTCACACCTGTCAAACCCCCTAACCCTTGTTAGTGAGAATTTGGCTGCTCAACGAACTCGGCTCATACCTGTCAACCCCCTGACCCTTGGTAATGACAATAGTAGACAAAATGGTCGGGAGCGAGATCCAGGTCTCTGTAGTATCACGGAAAATGAAGGCGCTACCTTTTAATTAATTAATATTACCAACCCACCATGGGAAAATTCCCTCCCTAAATTTCCCTCAAATTCCTAAATTTCCCTCCAAATTCCCACATCATACTATATAAAATGAAATTTTTTCAAGATGGCGGCATTTCCCTTGTTATACTATATAAAATACACTCCTAATCTTTCCCCCGTTATACTATATAAAATGTAAAAAGATGGCGACCTTTTATATATGTACTATAATAAATGCACTTTTAAACTTCGATTATTACCGTCGGCTACCTTCGTACGCATCAGCTGCTGGTCCAGCGCGCATGCGCGTTGTTACTCTACTCATATATACACTATAACAAATGCAATATTTCGTATATGCACTATAACAAATGTCGATTTTACTCTGTGCAAATGCGCACCTGGTGGCAAAGCTTAGCAATACTAAACGCATCCATTCAGAAACATGGCGCCTTCGGAAGGGAAGTCCCTGGTGGTAATTCCCCTTCCCAAATTTCCCTCAAATTCCTTCGTTATACTATATAAAATACACTCCTAACCTTTCCCATGTTATACTATATAAAATGCACTTTTCCCCAAGATGGCAGCCTTTCTCACCTTATACTATATAAAATGCTTTCGGGTACTTCCGGCGACTGTCGGCTACCTTCGTACACTCTTAGCCTACGATATACGCGTCGTCTGCTGGTCTGGCGCACACCCAAATGCCACGCTCTGATTGGTTGCCTCCCTCCCTCCCTACTTTACAAGTAATCTTTCTCACACGCACTGTTAGCCTACCTATTTAAATTAATTTTTCTCAACTTTTTAATAAATACACTGTTAACCTAGCTTTCTTATATAACATGCGCTCTTAACTTACCTATGTTCCAGGTACTCCCACTCATCTACGGCTTCCATTAACATACATCATTACCTAAATACTTCCGTTAAAAATATCTAATCACGGTTGGGTACATACTTAACACTCTAGGCAACCCGCAATACACGTTTTATTTAAAAATTAAGGGACAGCTATTATTTATATTAATTATTTACTTATTTTTTATTTTTATTTAATACATTGTTAACTTTTTGGTCCTTAAACTACCATCTACTTCCGGTTAACTTCATATCAAACACACCCGACATCCTCTAAACTTAACACACTAGCTGAACACTCTTACCCTAGAGCCCTAATACCTACCGGACTATCTAAACTAAATTACTTTAACTGTACTTACGAGGTCTACAGGTGGCCGGGCTATATCGGTCCGGTATTGGTCACAAGCTTCACATTTTCGTTCATGTACTATAACAATTTCCTATTTTCGTCCACCTTTGCATGCGTGTACATGGTACCTAGGTTACATTACTTATTTTCACTCACTTTCATTATCAATTCTGTGGACTCCCCCCCCTTTACCTCACTTCCTATCCACGTTCCTATCCAGAACCTATCAGTCCCCCTACATAACGAAACTAGTACACCCACCTTCACTTCCTATACTCAAAAATTCCTTCCTTTGTACTACCACTTCACAAACCATATCTCACTTCCTCTGCTCGGTGCACTGGCAGTCCAATAGTTCTCGCGCACTTTTCTTATCGAAACCACTTCCATTACCACAAGCAATATTTTACATCCCGTACGTGGTCTTTTATTTGCACAATGTCTTTTAATAATATAGTACAATTAATTAATATTGTATATGATTCCTTCTGAACATTTATTAAAACAGTACTACACCAGATGACGTAATCGGATTTTCATGTCTGGACAGGCGCGTGACCTGATTGCCCCCTCCCCCCTCCCCTCCCACCTCCCCTCCCCTCCCCCATCCATCCCTACTTCACTGAACAACACAAGTAATCTTTCTCACTTCTGCTCTTGCGCTCGTACTGATCAGACGTGTCTTCACTTTGCTCCTACTCGATATTAAATACAATTATCTTGTAATTTATATTTTGGACGCCGTTCTCTGTACGGTATTTCGAAAGTGATATACTGAGATTAAGTCCCGTATACAGTATAACTATTCCTTACGTATGATTTGATTGACTAACGTTTGAATATCCTTGCTTTTTTACTTTAATTTAATAATCAATTTAAAGTAAATTTCATTGTATCCTAACCATGGAATCCTTTGCCATTAACGATAACCTAGTCACCATTTCCCGTCAATTTGATACTTCCGGTTCCGATCTCCTTAACGTACTTACTGAACATAAAAATAAAATTATGTCCGAAATAAATAAACACTTAAACAGGCTCGGGGGAGTCAAATGGTACATTGCGGTCCAAATTAAATTCACCAAAACAATAAACAACGAAGAAATGACTACAACTCCCTTCTTTCACGGTAAAACCCGACCTTTACTACCTTCCGATTCTCTAGATACTCAATACTCTGAAGCTACCGACAAAATTTTAGAAAGCGTGGCTAAGTGGGTTAGCCAGGGTAGTGGGTGGGTACTTGAAAACGTTTTACGCCTAGATCTGTTCATTGTTAAATTTCAACCCTTGTACGCTTCTTCTTACATACCCACCCCGAAAAAAATTTCAAACTCTATGCATGGAATTATAAATATTAAGAACGACGATCAAAAATGTTTCCTGTACTCTGTACTTGCCCATTTGTACCCCGATAAACATAGGCGAGTAAGCTATTATGAAATATTAGAATCTAAATTAAACATGTCTGGGATTAGCTATCCTGTCAAAATTACCGATTTAGATAAATTTGAAAAACTGAACCCTGCTTTATCCGTAAATGTATTTGGATTTGAAAAAGACGAAATTTACCCCCTAAGAATAACCAAAGAAAAATTTAGAGCTCACCACATCAACTTGTTACTACTGACTACTGACACCACCTCCCACTACTGTCTGATCACTGACATGTCCCGACTTTTAGCTCACTTGACTAAATACAACAAAGCATCTTACTACTGTGACTACTGCCTACACAGATTTCGTACTAATGACTCACTTACTAACCACTTACCTTTGTGTTCACCACACGGTGCACAAAAGACCAGACTTCCTACTGAAGACGAAAAACTTATGTATTTTAAAAACTACACACTTACTCACAAAGTCCCATTTACCATTTACTGTGACTTCGAGTCCTTTGTCGTTCCAATCGACACAGCACTGAATGACCCTACTACTTCACACACTACAAACACTGCCCACCACGTCCCCTCTGGTTTTTGTTACGTAATTATTGACAGTGATGGCAAACCAGTAAAACAACCCAAAGTCTATAGCGGCCCCGACGTTGTAGATACTTTTCTAAATTGTTTGATTGAGGAGTCTAAAGAGCTCTTACCAATTATTCATAAAAACATTCCTATTAATATGTCTCCGCAAGACAAAATTGTTTTCAAAAATGCTACCACCTGTCACCTTTGTCAAAAACCTTTAGACGGAGACAAAGTGGCCAACCATAATCATTTAACGGGTGAGTTCTTGGGACCCGCCCACAATTCATGTAACTTAAACTATAAAGTTCCCGATCACATTCCAGTCTTTTTCCATAACCTCAGAGGTTATGACTGCCACCACTTGATCCAAGGGCTAGGCAAATTCAAAAAAGAAAAACTGTCATGTATCGCTACAACTAGTGAGTGGTACATTTCAGTCACCCTTGAGTCACTTCGTTTCCTGGATTCTTTACAGTTCCTTAACGCTTCTTTGGACACACTCGTGTCCAACTTAGTTTCTGACGGGGCTTCCAAATTCAAAATTTTAGGGCAGTGTATGACTAATACTGAACTAATTCTACGCAAAGGTGTATTTCCATACACTTACATGACCAATCAATCAAAATTTAACGATACTGAACTGCCTCCCAAGGAGGCGTTCTACAACGACCTGATCAAAACACATATCACTGACGAAGACTACTTACACGCACAGACTGTGTGGAATACTTTTGACATGACTTCAATGAAACAGTACCACGACCTTTACCTACTGACAGACGTGTTATTACTTGCCGATGTGTTTGAAAATTTTAGGACGACAAGTATGACTTACTACGGGATTGACCCCTGTAACGTCTACTCTGCCCCCGGACTGGCATGGAATTCCATGCTAAAGATGACAGACGTACATCTTGAATTACTCACAGACATTGATCAACACTTGTTTGTTGAGTCTGGGATCCGGGGCGGTGTCTCCATGATACCTAACCGGTACGCCCAGGCCAACAATCCCTACTTACCCAACTTTGACAACACAAAACCCACAAATTACCTACTTTACCTCGATTGTAATAATTTATACGGAACCAGCATGTCCGATAGACTCCCAGAGTCTGGCTTTAACTGGATCGACCCACAGGACATTGACATTACAAACGTACCCGACGACTCTGACATAGGTTACATTTTAGAGGTTGACTTACACTACCCAGACCATTTACACGACTTACATTCTGACTTTCCACTGGCCCCCGAACGAAAAGTGGTGACATACGACATGCTATCGACATACTGTAAGGACTTACTTCATGAACTCGACTATAAACCTCCCAAGACTGAAAAACTACTGACTACTCTCTCTGACAAAACCAAGTACGTTGTACACTACCGCACTTTGAAACTTTACCTCGAACTTGGACTTGTACTGACTAAAATACACAGAGTTCTTAGCTTTAAACAGTCTGCCTGGTTAGCCCCATTTATTAACTTCAATACCGAAAAAAGAAAACAGTCTAAAAATAACTTTGAAAAAGATTTTTTTAAGTTAATGAACAACGCCACATATGGTAAATCTTTGGAAAATGTTAGGTCACGTATTGATTTTAAACTTGTAAATAACGAGAAACAATTGGTAAAATGGACAGCTAGTCCCAGACTCAAGACTTTCTTTGCTTACAATAAAGATATCGCAGGATTGGCTTTAAAAAAACAAACCATCTTCTTAAACAGACCCATTTATGTTGGATTTACAGTTTTAGAAATTTCGAAATTAATAATGTATAACTTTCATTTCAACTGGGCAGTTACAAAGTACGGGAAAAACGTTAAGCTTTGCATGACTGATACAGACTCACTATTCTACAACGTATATACTCCGGATGTCTATGCGGACATGAAAAATGAATTACACCTTTTTGATACTTCAGACTATCCACCTAGCCACCCATGTTATAGTAATGTAAACAAAAAAGTGTTAGGAAAATTTAAAGACGAACTAAACTCAAATCCGGCTAGGGAAATAATTGGCTTGAGAGCGAAATGCTACTCCGTTTTAAACTCAGATCTAGAGGAAAAGAAGGTGGCTAAAGGCGTCCCCCGAGTCGCAATAAAAAAGCACCTAAAACACCAAATGTATAAAGACTGTTTGCTTAACCACACGTTAAAAACAACAGCAGCTCTAAATATCCGCAGTGACAAACATAACATTTACACACAAAATATTTCCAAATTATCTCTATCCCCCTTTGACGACAAACGTTACATCTTGGAAAATGGAATTGACACTTTAGCCTACGGACACCATTTAATTAACAAAAAACGAGCTTTAGAACATGACCATGATTACGTAACTAAAAAACCAAAAATAAAATAAAAACGTACCTTAAAAAAGTTCACCCATGATGTACATGAAAAAAATAATAAGTACAGTACAAAAAAGTAATACCGTAACAACAAGATTGACTTCCAGACTTCTATGAAGTCCATCAATACGTTCCTGTATCTCTAAACGCTCCATTACTGACTGACTGTCAATCCCTTCCCCCACCACTCCTTCCTTTCCCACATCCTGTTCAACTTGCACTAATGGCGCCAATCCCACTAAATCGGAACCTTTCTAAAATATTGGACAGTTTCTTTGTATATATGAAGATTTGTACATAACTTATCCGTAAATTTGTAATATTTGTAAATATTTGTAAATAACCGGGTCCTTTAGCAGTTTCAATGTACATGCAAAGTCTACGAATAATACTTTGAGCAGTACCACACTGTTACAGGATGTGGCTCACCACATCAATCTTATCGCTTGTGTCACAAAGGCGAAATATCAGCTTGGTTCTTATTGTTAATAATATAAAGATTATATACTTCCAACTACTAAAAAAAGCGATGGAATGAGATTGTAACCCATGGTTACTAACATGCCCGTAGAAACCCAATTTACGACATTGGATGGGCTCAACCCAACCGTAGTGCAATGTAAAAACCTCGTACTGGACGAACCTTCTTCTTAATCACGGTAACTCCTACGCCAGGTAAGTAATGTTAAGTTAGTTTTAAGTAAACTCTTTTACCGTCAACCTTTAAAAAACAATCTGTAAAGTAAATTCTGTTATAATATTGACACTTTTGTGAGTTTACATAACTACAATTTATTAACGGATATCTTCAGCTCTGTGTGAATTTCTATAGAATACCGTACCATCGAGGTGAGGGCGGCCCAAATTCAATAAAAAAAGCCCGACTGTTTTCCAAGGCAGCCGTAAAACGCGTAAGACCTGAATCAGTCCTGCAGCTTGGGGCTGGATTAATCTCCGTAAGACCTTGAGTCGCAGTCCGGGCCCTCGTAAGGTACGTGTATGATTGAATGTTACACTCTATGGCTGGACAGTATCCGTAGGTCCCGTGTGTGAGGGAGAGTAACCTACAAAAAAAGAAAAAACACAAAAACCTACTATAAAAAACAGAATCAAAATAATAAAAACAAATTTATAAATAAAAACCCCTTTGTAAGTCTGTACGTCACATTGAAAGGCTTCTCTAAGTAAAGTGATGTCTTTACTTACAGAGGGACCCAAAAAAATACAAAAAATAAATTAAAAAATTATAAAAAAACAATAACTAAATAATACTGAGAGGTAGCATTTTGTTGGTTGGCTACCACCGTAGTGAGCGAGGTTGGGGCTCATTACACTAAAATACCCGTGGGGGATACCAGTCCTCTATCGGGCGCGTCCCATGGGAATTGGGCAATGCCCTTCAGTTTTGCCTTCAGCTTACTTGAGGGTAGTGAGGAATTAAATACTCACCGTGAAAAAAACTGGTTAAATCAAAAACATTAATAAAATCTGCGAGAAAGATCATGGTATAGTACAGAATCAGGAAGTGATCTTAGTACGATATGGTAAAACTTTCTATAAAAAGAGTAAATCCATCCAAAAGTAAGAAAAAAATCAAAGATACATACAAATTTCAGAAAAAGAGTCATTTTACATAAAAAATGTGTTGAAAAATGTTTCAAATCAAGGAAGAAATACCATCATAGTACTCTCCAAACCCCTTAAAATTTAGTTAAAATGTCAATAAATAGGGTTATTTTTGTACAAAATATGTTATAATTCCCTAAAAGCATTAAAATTCAGTGTCATAACAATGATATTTGTTCTAAACATTAAAAAACCTTTAAAATTATCTAATAGACTCTTTATAAACTTAGTTTGTGCTCACAACAACACACAAAAGACCAAACACAAACTCTACATATAAGACTCTTGGTTGACCACCCACCTACTCAACATACAACAACCCTGATAGATCATCCACCTAACCATTACATAAAACCTTTGATAGACCACCAACACACACGAACAACCTACCTACAAACATTCATCACTCTTGACTTACCGCCCACCTACTCAACACACAGAGAGACTACGTAACTAACCATTACATAAAACCTCAGATTGACACCCAACATTCATGGAAGACCTACCTACCAAACATACAACTTGATTGACCATCCACCTACACACCACACATTCATCTTGATAATCCAATCACCCTCCCATAAAAAGACTCTTGTCAGACTATTTACTTAACATACAAGACACCACACACTCTACATCAACCATCTACCTACTCAACACACAAAGTCCAACCACACACTCTACATATAAGACTCTTGGTTGGTCACTCACCAACCCAACATATAACACCTCTGATACACCATTCACTTGAACATAACATAAAACCTTAGATTGACACACATCATTCATGGTAGACCTACCTACCAAACATACAACTTGACCGACCACCCACCTACACATCACACACAGTACTCTCGATAGATCACTTAACTACCTATTACATAAAGCCTCCGATTGACTCACAGTCCTAACATTCATAAACAACTAACCTCCCAAACATACGACTCAACCACCAACAAAAAACAAGACTTCACGTACAACCACCCATTTAACATACAAGACCAACCACACACCATACAATCATGACTTAACATGAACAACCCACCTACCACCTACTCAACATTCTACACTCTTGACTAACCACCCACCTACTCAACACACAGATAGACTACGTAACCATCCATTACATAAAACCGTAGATCAACACCCAACATTCATGGATGACCTACCTACCAAACACACGACTTGACTACCTTCCCAAAGCATAAGACTTTTGAAGGACCACCTACCAAACATACAAGAACAACCACACACCTTACAGGCATGACCTAACAGTCCACCCACCTACTCAACATATAACACCTCTGATACACCATCCACTTGAACATTACATAAAACTTGTGATATTCCACACAATCACCAAACACACATGACTTAATAGACCAATCCACCTACCTTTGCACACACAATTCCTTAGGACACACCCTACACCCACCACTCATCCTACAGACAAAACTCCTAGAGAACTACCCATCCACCATAAAAACACTATTGCTTCATATAATCATGTTTTAAAATAACATTATTACACTGTAAGATAGGTTTAATATAGCTAAAGACCTAAGGGTTTCCTAAAATTCTCTTTTCTCTAGAAATATGAGAGCCGTTGGTGGAAAACATCCAAACTAAATATAGAAAATAAGAATTAGCTAGTAGTTTCATATAAATTCTGCTATACAACTAAAAAAAATATGAGAAAAAGTTAGGTTAAAAAACAATGAACATAGAAAAAGTTGGGTTTAAAAACAATGAACACAGAAAAAGTTAGGTTAGCAAACATCCGAAAAGTAAGGCTAGCAAACAACCGAAAGGTTGATTGGTAGCCTTACTTTTCCGAAAAGTTGTTAAAATTAACAAGAGTCAAAAAATGTCCCATTTTTTGAGTTTTGGTAATTTTAACTGAACTTTTCGGATGTTTGCTAACCTAACTTTTTCTGTGTTCATTGTTTTTAAACCCAACTTTTTCTATGTTCATTGTTTTTTAACCTAACTTTTTCTCATATTTTTTTTAGTTGTATAGCAGAATTTATATGAAACTACTAGCTAATTCTTATTTTCTATATTTAGTTTGGATGTTTTCCACCAACGGCTCTCATATTTCTAGAGAAAAGAGAATTTTAGGAAACCCTTAGGTCTTTAGCTATATTAAACCTATCTTACAGTGTAATAATGTTATTTTAAAACATGATTATATGAAGCAATAGTGTTTTTATGGTGGATGGGTAGTTCTCTAGGAGTTTTGTCTGTAGGATGAGTGGTGGGTGTAGGGTGTGTCCTAAGGAATTGTGTGTGCAAAGGTATGTGGATTGGTCTATTAAGTCATGTGTGTTTGGTGATTGTGTGGAATATCACAAGTTTTATGTAATGTTCAAGTGGATGGTGTATCAGAGGTGTTATATGTTGAGTAGGTGGGTGGACTGTTAGGTCATGCCTGTAAGGTGTGTGGTTGTTCTTGTATGTTTGGTAGGTGGTCCTTCAAAAGTCTTATGCTTTGGGAAGGTAGTCAAGTCGTGTGTTTGGTAGGTAGGTCATCCATGAATGTTGGGTGTTGATCTACGGTTTTATGTAATGGATGGTTACGTAGTCTATCTGTGTGTTGAGTAGGTGGGTGGTTAGTCAAGAGTGTAGAATGTTGAGTAGGTGGTAGGTGGGTTGTTCATGTTAAGTCATGATTGTATGGTGTGTGGTTGGTCTTGTATGTTAAATGGGTGGTTGTACGTGAAGTCTTGTTTTTTGTTGGTGGTTGAGTCGTATGTTTGGGAGGTTAGTTGTTTATGAATGTTAGGACTGTGAGTCAATCGGAGGCTTTATGTAATAGGTAGTTAAGTGATCTATCGAGAGTACTGTGTGTGATGTGTAGGTGGGTGGTCGGTCAAGTTGTATGTTTGGTAGGTAGGTCTACCATGAATGATGTGTGTCAATCTAAGGTTTTATGTTATGTTCAAGTGAATGGTGTATCAGAGGTGTTATATGTTGGATTGGTGAGTGACCAACCAAGAGTCTTATATGTAGAGTGTGTGGTTGGACTTTGTGTGTTGAGTAGGTAGATGGTTGATGTAGAGTGTGTGGTGTCTTGTATGTTAAGTAAATAGTCTGACAAGAGTCTTTTTATGGGAGGGTGATTGGATTATCAAGATGAATGTGTGGTGTGTAGGTGGATGGTCAATCAAGTTGTATGTTTGGTAGGTAGGTCTTCCATGAATGTTGGGTGTCAATCTGAGGTTTTATGTAATGGTTAGTTACGTAGTCTCTCTGTGTGTTGAGTAGGTGGGCGGTAAGTCAAGAGTGATGAATGTTTGTAGGTAGGTTGTTCGTGTGTGTTGGTGGTCTATCAAAGGTTTTATGTAATGGTTAGGTGGATGATCTATCAGGGTTGTTGTATGTTGAGTAGGTGGGTGGTCAACCAAGAGTCTTATATGTAGAGTTTGTGTTTGGTCTTTTGTGTGTTGTTGTGAGCACAAACTAAGTTTATAAAGAGTCTATTAGATAATTTTAAAGGTTTTTTAATGTTTAGAACAAATATCATTGTTATGACACTGAATTTTAATGCTTTTAGGGAATTATAACATATTTTGTACAAAAATAACCCTATTTATTGACATTTTAACTAAATTTTAAGGGGTTTGGAGAGTACTATGATGGTATTTCTTCCTTGATTTGAAACATTTTTCAACACATTTTTTATGTAAAATGACTCTTTTTCTGAAATTTGTATGTATCTTTGATTTTTTTCTTACTTTTGGATGGATTTACTCTTTTTATAGAAAGTTTTACCATATCGTACTAAGATCACTTCCTGATTCTGTACTATACCATGATCTTTCTCGCAGATTTTATTAATGTTTTTGATTTAACCAGTTTTTTTCACGGTGAGTATTTAATTCCTCACTACCCTCAAGTAAGCTGAAGGCAAAACTGAAGGGCATTGCCCAATTCCCATGGGACGCGCCCGATAGAGGACTGGTATCCCCCACGGGTATTTTAGTGTAATGAGCCCCAACCTCGCTCACTACGGTGGTAGCCAACCAACAAAATGCTACCTCTCAGTATTATTTAGTTATTGTTTTTTTATAATTTTTTAATTTATTTTTTGTATTTTTTTGGGTCCCTCTGTAAGTAAAGACATCACTTTACTTAGAGAAGCCTTTCAATGTGACGTACAGACTTACAAAGGGGTTTTTATTTATAAATTTGTTTTTATTATTTTGATTCTGTTTTTTATAGTAGGTTTTTGTGTTTTTTCTTTTTTTGTAGGTTACTCTCCCTCACACACGGGACCTACGGATACTGTCCAGCCATAGAGTGTAACATTCAATCATACACGTACCTTACGAGGGCCCGGACTGCGACTCAAGGTCTTACGGAGATTAATCCAGCCCCAAGCTGCAGGACTGATTCAGGTCTTACGCGTTTTACGGCTGCCTTGGAAAACAGTCGGGCTTTTTTTATTGAATTTGGGCCGCCCTCACCTCGATGGTACGGTATTCTATAGAAATTCACACAGAGCTGAAGATATCCGTTAATAAATTGTAGTTATGTAAACTCACAAAAGTGTCAATATTATAACAGAATTTACTTTACAGATTGTTTTTTAAAGGTTGACGGTAAAAGAGTTTACTTAAAACTAACTTAACATTACTTACCTGGCGTAGGAGTTACCGTGATTAAGAAGAAGGTTCGTCCAGTACGAGGTTTTTACATTGCACTACGGTTGGGTTGAGCCCATCCAATGTCGTAAATTGGGTTTCTACGGGCATGTTAGTAACCATGGGTTACAATCTCATTCCATCGCTTTTTTTAGTAGTTGGAAGTATATAATCTTTATAGTATTAACAATAAGAACCAAGCTGATATTTCGCCTTTGTGACACAAGCGATAAGATTGATGTGGTGAGCCACATCCTGTAACAGTGTGGTACTGCTCAAAGTATTACTCGTAGACTTTGCATGTACATTGAAACTGCTAAAGGACCCGGTTATTTACAAATATTTACAAATATTACAAATTTACGGATAAGTTATGTACAAATCTTCATATATACAAAGAAACTGTCCAATATTTTAGAAAGGTTCCGATTTAGTGGGATTGGCGCCATTAGTGCAAGTTGAACAGGATGTGGGAAAGGAAGGAGTGGTGGGGGAAGGGATTGACAGTCAGTCAGTAATGGAGCGTTTAGAGATACAGGAACGTATTGATGGACTTCATAGAAGTCTGGAAGTCAATCTTGTTGTTACGGTATTACTTTTTTGTACTGTACTTATTATTTTTTTTTTCATGTACATCATGGGTGAACTTTTTTAAGGTACGTTTTTATTTTATTTTTGGTTTTTTAGTTACGTAATCATGGTCATGTTCTAAAGCTCGTTTTTTGTTAATTAAATGGTGTCCGTAGGCTAAAGTGTCAATTCCATTTTCCAAGATGTAACGTTTGTCGTCAAAGGGGGATAGAGATAATTTGGAAATATTTTGTGTGTAAATGTTATGTTTGTCACTGCGGATATTTAGAGCTGCTGTTGTTTTTAACGTGTGGTTAAGCAAACAGTCTTTATACATTTGGTGTTTTAGGTCCTTTTTTATTGCTACTCGGGGGACGCCTTTAGCCACCTTCTTTTCCTCTAGATCTGAGTTTAAAACGGAGTAGCATTTCGCTCTCAAGCCAATTATTTCCCTAGCCGGATTTGAGTTTAGTTCGTCTTTAAATTTTCCTAACACTTTTTTGTTTACATTACTATAACATGGGTGGCTAGGTGGATAGTCTGAAGTATCAAAAAGGTGTAATTCATTTTTCATGTCCGCATAGACATCCGGAGTATATACGTTGTAGAATAGTGAGTCTGTATCAGTCATGCAAAGCTTAACGTTTTTCCCGTACTTTGTAACTGCCCAGTTGAAATGAAAGTTATACATTATTAATTTCGAAATTTCTAAAACTGTAAATCCAACATAAATGGGTCTGTTTAAGAAGATGGTTTGTTTTTTTAAAGCCAATCCTGCGATATCTTTATTGTAAGCAAAGAAAGTCTTGAGTCTGGGACTAGCTGTCCATTTTACCAATTGTTTCTCGTTATTTACAAGTTTAAAATCAATACGTGACCTAACATTTTCCAAAGATTTACCATATGTGGCGTTGTTCATTAACTTAAAAAAATCTTTTTCAAAGTTATTTTTAGACTGTTTTCTTTTTTCGGTATTGAAGTTAATAAATGGGGCTAACCAGGCAGACTGTTTAAAGCTAAGAACTCTGTGTATTTTAGTCAGTACAAGTCCAAGTTCGAGGTAAAGTTTCAAAGTGCGGTAGTGTACAACGTACTTGGTTTTGTCAGAGAGAGTAGTCAGTAGTTTTTCAGTCTTGGGAGGTTTATAGTCGAGTTCATGAAGTAAGTCCTTACAGTATGTCGATAGCATGTCGTATGTCACCACTTTTCGTTCGGGGGCCAGTGGAAAGTCAGAATGTAAGTCGTGTAAATGGTCTGGGTAGTGTAAGTCAACCTCTAAAATGTAACCTATGTCAGAGTCGTCGGGTACGTTTGTAATGTCAATGTCCTGTGGGTCGATCCAGTTAAAGCCAGACTCTGGGAGTCTATCGGACATGCTGGTTCCGTATAAATTATTACAATCGAGGTAAAGTAGGTAATTTGTGGGTTTTGTGTTGTCAAAGTTGGGTAAGTAGGGATTGTTGGCCTGGGCGTACCGGTTAGGTATCATGGAGACACCGCCCCGGATCCCAGACTCAACAAACAAGTGTTGATCAATGTCTGTGAGTAATTCAAGATGTACGTCTGTCATCTTTAGCATGGAATTCCATGCCAGTCCGGGGGCAGAGTAGACGTTACAGGGGTCAATCCCGTAGTAAGTCATACTTGTCGTCCTAAAATTTTCAAACACATCGGCAAGTAATAACACGTCTGTCAGTAGGTAAAGGTCGTGGTACTGTTTCATTGAAGTCATGTCAAAAGTATTCCACACAGTCTGTGCGTGTAAGTAGTCTTCGTCAGTGATATGTGTTTTGATCAGGTCGTTGTAGAACGCCTCCTTGGGAGGCAGTTCAGTATCGTTAAATTTTGATTGATTGGTCATGTAAGTGTATGGAAATACACCTTTGCGTAGAATTAGTTCAGTATTAGTCATACACTGCCCTAAAATTTTGAATTTGGAAGCCCCGTCAGAAACTAAGTTGGACACGAGTGTGTCCAAAGAAGCGTTAAGGAACTGTAAAGAATCCAGGAAACGAAGTGACTCAAGGGTGACTGAAATGTACCACTCACTAGTTGTAGCGATACATGACAGTTTTTCTTTTTTGAATTTGCCTAGCCCTTGGATCAAGTGGTGGCAGTCATAACCTCTGAGGTTATGGAAAAAGACTGGAATGTGATCGGGAACTTTATAGTTTAAGTTACATGAATTGTGGGCGGGTCCCAAGAACTCACCCGTTAAATGATTATGGTTGGCCACTTTGTCTCCGTCTAAAGGTTTTTGACAAAGGTGACAGGTGGTAGCATTTTTGAAAACAATTTTGTCTTGCGGAGACATATTAATAGGAATGTTTTTATGAATAATTGGTAAGAGCTCTTTAGACTCCTCAATCAAACAATTTAGAAAAGTATCTACAACGTCGGGGCCGCTATAGACTTTGGGTTGTTTTACTGGTTTGCCATCACTGTCAATAATTACGTAACAAAAACCAGAGGGGACGTGGTGGGCAGTGTTTGTAGTGTGTGAAGTAGTAGGGTCATTCAGTGCTGTGTCGATTGGAACGACAAAGGACTCGAAGTCACAGTAAATGGTAAATGGGACTTTGTGAGTAAGTGTGTAGTTTTTAAAATACATAAGTTTTTCGTCTTCAGTAGGAAGTCTGGTCTTTTGTGCACCGTGTGGTGAACACAAAGGTAAGTGGTTAGTAAGTGAGTCATTAGTACGAAATCTGTGTAGGCAGTAGTCACAGTAGTAAGATGCTTTGTTGTATTTAGTCAAGTGAGCTAAAAGTCGGGACATGTCAGTGATCAGACAGTAGTGGGAGGTGGTGTCAGTAGTCAGTAGTAACAAGTTGATGTGGTGAGCTCTAAATTTTTCTTTGGTTATTCTTAGGGGGTAAATTTCGTCTTTTTCAAATCCAAATACATTTACGGATAAAGCAGGGTTCAGTTTTTCAAATTTATCTAAATCGGTAATTTTGACAGGATAGCTAATCCCAGACATGTTTAATTTAGATTCTAATATTTCATAATAGCTTACTCGCCTATGTTTATCGGGGTACAAATGGGCAAGTACAGAGTACAGGAAACATTTTTGATCGTCGTTCTTAATATTTATAATTCCATGCATAGAGTTTGAAATTTTTTTCGGGGTGGGTATGTAAGAAGAAGCGTACAAGGGTTGAAATTTAACAATGAACAGATCTAGGCGTAAAACGTTTTCAAGTACCCACCCACTACCCTGGCTAACCCACTTAGCCACGCTTTCTAAAATTTTGTCGGTAGCTTCAGAGTATTGAGTATCTAGAGAATCGGAAGGTAGCAAAGGTCGGGTTTTACCGTGAAAGAAGGGAGTTGTAGTCATTTCTTCGTTGTTTATTGTTTTGGTGAATTTAATTTGGACCGCAATGTACCATTTGACTCCCCCGAGCCTGTTTAGGTGTTTATTTATTTCGGACATAATTTTATTTTTATGTTCAGTAAGTACGTTAAGGAGATCGGAACCGGAAGTATCAAATTGACGGGAAATGGTGACTAGGTTATCGTTAATGGCAAAGGATTCCATGGTTAGGATACAATGAAATTTACTTTAAATTGATTATTAAATTAAAGTAAAAAAGCAAGGATATTCAAACGTTAGTCAATCAAATCATACGTAAGGAATAGTTATACTGTATACGGGACTTAATCTCAGTATATCACTTTCGAAATACCGTACAGAGAACGGCGTCCAAAATATAAATTACAAGATAATTGTATTTAATATCGAGTAGGAGCAAAGTGAAGACACGTCTGATCAGTACGAGCGCAAGAGCAGAAGTGAGAAAGATTACTTGTGTTGTTCAGTGAAGTAGGGATGGATGGGGGAGGGGAGGGGAGGTGGGAGTGGAGGGGGGAGGGGGCAATCAGGTCACGCGCCTGTCCAGACATGAAAATCCGATTACGTCATCCGGTGTAGTACTGTTTTAATAAATGTTCAGAAGGAATCATATACAATATTAATTAATTGTACTATATTATTAAAAGACATTGTGCAAATAAAAGACCACGTACGGGATGTAAAATATTGCTTGTGGTAATGGAAGTGGTTTCGATAAGAAAAGTGCGCGAGAACTATTGGACTGCCAGTGCACCGAGCAGAGGAAGTGAGATATGGTTTGTGAAGTGGTAGTACAAAGGAAGGAATTTTTGAGTATAGGAAGTGAAGGTGGGTGTACTAGTTTCGTTATGTAGGGGGACTGATAGGTTCTGGATAGGAACGTGGATAGGAAGTGAGGTAAAGGGGGGGAGTCCACAGAATTGATAATGAAAGTGAGTGAAAATAAGTAATGTAACCTAGGTACCATGTACACGCATGCAAAGGTGGACGAAAATAGGAAATTGTTATAGTACATGATGATAGTTAATGAAAGAAAACATATTATACTAAGATGTGAAGCTTGTGACCAATAACGGAAGCGGATGTGGTAAAGCCCGGCCACCAGTAGACTTTGTAAGTACAGTTAAAGTAATTTAGGTTGGATAGTCCGGTAGGCATGAGGGCTCTAGGGTAAGAGTGTTCAGCTAGTGTGTTAAGTTTAGAGGATGTCGGGTGTGTTTGATATGAAGGTATCCATACGAATTTAACCGGAAGTAGATGGGAGGGGGTAGAAGGACCCTAAAGTTAACAATGTATTAAATAAAAATAAAAAATAAGTAAATAATTAATATAAATAATAGCTGTCCCTTAATTTTTAAATAAAACGTGTATTGCGGGTTGCCTAGAGTGTTAAGTATGTACCCAACCGTGATTAGATATTTTTAACGGAAGTATGTAGGTAATGATGTATGTTAATGGAAGCCGTAGATGAGTGGGAGTACCTGGAACATAGGTAAGTTAAGAGCGCATGTTATATAAGAAAGCTAGGTTAACAGTGTATTTATTAAAAAGTTGAGAAAAATTAATTTAAATAGGTAGGCTAACAGTGCGTGTGAGAAAGATTACTTGTAAAGTAGGGAGGGAGGGAGGCAACCAATCAGAGCGTGGCATTTGGGTGTGCGCCAGACCAGCAGACGACGCGTATATCGTAGGCTAAGAGTATACGAAGGTAGCCGACAGTCGCCGGAAGTACCCGAAAGCATTTTATATAGT
>JAQJVL010000041.1:1750381-1778514 GCA_035578905.1 Stictocephala bisonia | reverse complement strand
GGGCTATTATAAAAAGGCCCTTTCTGAGTTGAGTCAAACTCAGTTAGTTACAATACGATATAAGCTATTCACATTCATCCTAAACTCACGCCCATTCATTTTTGCAATAAAATAAACTCAAATTGCTTCCACGTCTCGTATCTGAATTATATGAATAGTCTTATTCTCAAAGCACTAACACTCAGGAGAATATTTCCTTTGTTTCGCGGATATACTATGAACATATAAACAGAGTTAATGTAATATTTGATCTGAGATAACTGGCGTCATTTTCTACACGCAAGAAACAGCTACCCCACAATCATTCATTGATCTTGGGTACTAGGCGGTCATATCTCCACCACAAAGACTGTTATAGAGTTATGTCCGATCATTTTCATTTAATTTATACCAGGTATTGAGTTTTGTAGAATTAAAATCAATATCACTTGTAAATAATTAATTGTTAAAAAGGTAAAATAATGTACAAATAAAGTTTTAATACGTTTAGCCTCTGTGTGATACGAAATATTCAGTCTTTATTTTAATTTTGGCTGTGTAATGTAATCATGAATGCTGTGTAATGTAATCATGAATATGATTATACTAATTAACAACTTATAAAAGAAAAATGTTAGTAAGAATTAATTGTAATTAGTGAAACTATCTTGGCCTTTGAATTCCAAGTGGAAAGATATGGCCTCATTGTGTTTTATCTGTTTATTCGTCATTAAATATAATTTTAAAACGATTAAATGAACACTGTATTGAATATCGTTGGTATTTTCTAGGTATACAAGAATTTTATAAAATGAATATTTCAGTCAAATCAGTATGGGGAGATGGCAGCAATTAAAGGTAAAAAGTACTCGTCCACCATAAGCCATATACAAAAGAACATGAATAACTATAATAAATTAACCAAACCCTCTAAAATATATAAAAGCTGTTTGTTAGTAAGTATAATTCATGAAATTGATTAATTACTCATGTAAAACATTGTTTTTTATATTGGAAAAGATACAGATATACATGTTGTTATGTTAATCTCCTTTTCATCTTACTTCATCTTATTCGAACAGAGTACAGAATAAAGTGGTCACTACTCAGAAAAACTTCCAGTCCAAGCCAGATTCTGCTATCAATTTAAATTTTCTAAAGGTTCTTTTAATTTGAAAAAAAAAATCATTCACGGTTGAGTGTAATATTTCGACACATTATATTTTATAGCTACAATGCTATTTTATCACACCAAAGTATTCAATATTTGAGATACAAGCTATATGATATTTCGTAAATTTGTATTTTAAAATATTTTACATCTTTCAATATAAAAATATATTGCGTATATTTCAAATACACTGAGATAAATATTTACTATCCTGGACCACTAAATATGGTATTTACCATAAACTCTCTCTTGCTGTAATATATTTGTGTAAATAACGCCACATATTGGAGAGTGTATATTGCCAAATATAACAAATGTGAACGTTTGTGTTTTAAACTTTTCAGCAGCTTTTCAAACTAACCATTAATACTCGAACTTTTTTGTTCTTTCCTTTTTTGAATTAATTTCAATTGTAACAAAGATACATAAATAAATCCTATATTTACCATACCATTGTTCTGTTTACTAAAAACTAGTGTTTTTACATCACGTAGGCGTGCATGTTTTTTTTTTATATTTTCTATATATATTCTACAGAAAAAGGTTACAATAAGCTTCATTTTAATCTTTTAACAGTACAAATATAATACAATCTTACTATTTCTTATCATCTGTTGACGTTTCTGTTTTCACAGCTCGTCCTACACAGCCTCCTCCATTTGTGTCTATCCCTCCTGGTTTCCACCTCCTCCACTTTTTACTTGTCTTTTCTGCATTCCTCTTCTCTCGACACCCACACTTGGTTCTCCCAGCTTCCTCTTTGCGTTCTTCCTCTTTGCTCTTTATCCAGGGCAAACTCTTCTGCAAACTGTTGTTTCTCATCCAATGTATTCATCTCCTTTCCATCGTCTCTTGAAGCGTTGTCCCTTTCAACCTATCTCTGGTTATTTCATCCCATATTCTACATAGTTTGATAATATTATTTATTCCTATAAATAATATACTTTTTCCATATGGTATTCTGCTTAAAGAATTGTTTGTCCATGTCCAAGTTTGTGTTCAGTAAAAAACTATTGTTTTATAATAAACCATTTACGTCAAAATCATTTATTTGCAATATTCAAGAAAATTAGTAATTTAAAATATGACAATTATTTAATATATAATCGATTATCGATAATCGATATAATCGATTCACAATAAGAGTTTAGCAACGTATTATTTTACAGGATCATATTTGCTATACTGAAGTGTAGTAAACATGTTATTCATTTGACAGGTGGGATCATGAAATCCTAGGTTTTGGTCAAAAATGTTCTACCCTCGCCAATTTACTTGTCCATTGGAATTCCTGGGATTTGGAACCACATTGAAGATACTTTTTTACTGAAGTACTTAAACTAGATTACTTAGGCAATACGTTAATTACCATTTTTAATTCCAAAGATCAAAGTTATATTTTTATAAAAAATGTTTTCATTTCCATTAATAATGACGTGTAAGTCATTATTATCTTCTTTATAAATATCTAAAAATATAAACAGCAATATTATTTTTCAAAAATTGTTTGGATAAATTCCTTGAGTAGTTTATATATATGTACTCTATTTATATTATGTCGGCTCTTGTACAGTGCTGTAAACCATCTACTCACGAACAAAGTGTTATAGAGAGTGTAGGCGATAGGTTCTATATTCGGTCCTCTTAATACCGACATGCGTACGATTAATGTTTGCCATCGACGTGGACATGTCTAGAGAAGTCTGGGGTGTCCGTGTTAAATGGTAGTCAGGGCCCTGATGTTGTCTAAGGGAGAGATGTCATACTTGTAAACTGGCTGAAAATCAGACAACTAATATGTGGTTTGGATTCCACGTAAAACTGTTCTTAGTTTTCCCGGCTATTTGGCTACTGTCTGAGTATAAGTTTAACTCAGTTAGTAACCAAACTACATAATTCATCCATACTCACATAGTGATTCATATTTACCTTAAAATGCGCAGAGTTGTAACGGAGTCTCGCATCTCCAGAATAATCTGAGAATATGCAACACTCAATATGTACTTACTATTAATGCCAAATTTTTTAAATCACAAAGTAGCAGCACACAATAAATGATGAAGTGATCTACGTTATTCAAACAAAAAAATGCAAGTAATAAAGTCAAAGTTTATCCAAGATTGTAGATATGAATAAATTATCCCTTTAGTGAGTATTGAATAAGTTAAATATAGTTATAATAAAGTAAAACTAAATAAATAATAAAAAAGTAAAAATTTGGTACAAAATAAATATACATTTATTACATTCTGGACGAAACAAAATTCAAGCTTTTCAACTCAGGACTTTACAAAATATTTGTTGTTTGATTGGTTTACAGAGACACGCGACTTCGTGGTGGCTTACAGTTGAAACGAAACATGAATAATGAAGCTTTGACATAAAACGCGGGCCTTTTGGTGCCTTCTTTTTTTTAATATTGGAGAGTACATTTATCACAGCACTGCTTTCACTGTGAGAGCTCGTTTAAGGCGTACACGTTAATATTTTAATTTGGTAACTATAGATAATTTACTTCAATTTAAATATCATGGTATTTATTTTCACTGACGATTATTTATAGTCTCTGTTGATTAAGATTTTGGTCGATTTTTGAAATTATATTAATTATGTACTTATTTATTATTGTGTATTTGAATATTGTATTATACTGTACTCATAGTTAGCGATTTATTGTAGATTTAACATGAATAATTAACATGAATACATATTTTATTAAGTGTTTCTAAGTAATTTTGTATGCATTTGATATAAATACTTGACCCAATTCATTTAAACCTAAGTAAATTCTTTATTATAATTAATTATAATGAAAACGTTTGATCAAGTTTGTCCTTTTAATTTAAAAATAATGGCCACTTAAATTAATTACATTAGAATAACTCGAATAGAATTTATTTAAAAAAATTTACAATATTGATAAAATTAATTTTACGGTATTTTAACTTTATCTCGAAAACAAACAAGTGAATTATGTCAATTATTCAATTATTGCTTTCCTGAGTTTCTCCTAAATGAAATAACAGCTTGAAAATAGACAAAATAGCAACTAAAACGTTATTTGAAACTACCTCAAACCTCACAGAAAAAGAATCAAATTTAATCTGTTAAAATAATTGTGTTATTTCTTTATGAAATTGCGGATTGTTTTAATTTACAGTTTTTAAATATAGTAGCACATAGTTGATATGTGATCCACAGTTTGAATGTTGACTCTACAATCACATGACTGATAATTGGTCATTTCCCACTTTATTCTTCCAGTAGTTGCATCTTCCCACACCTGTGCGAAGACGACTTAGCAACGTAGTCCATTACTTACGAGGAAGGTTCATTTCACCGATGACGGTAGTAGGGTCTGATACCAGAAACTTGTTCGACCGTCAAACATGTCCCAAGTTAGTTTTTGTCGAAAATTCGTTTGTGAATAACTGGGAAGTCGGTAGTTTTCTAGATTTAAATCACCCTAAACGTTGTGAGACATCTAGCAATATTTGGAATAGATAGGATCTTTTTAAGTTCTCTGAGGAGTGCCTCTTTGCATATTTTATCCGGAGGAGTTGTTGTACAGAGCTGGAAGCCATGGTACAGGGTTTCAATTAGGGAGCCGCTGCTAGCTCTCGTCACCCAATTTAGTTGTGTATCAACCTCTTGTACATGTGTACTGTTAAGCCACACGGGAGCACAATATTCAGCAGTGGAATAAACCAGGGACAAATTGTAGTACGTAGAACTTGTATGTTGGCTCCCCACGATGATCCAGCAAGATGCTGCACAGTACTGGTCCTGGTTCTCAACTCAGGTGTTGTTTTCTTTAGGTGACCTGAAACATAAAGAGATCGATTTAAACTAACTCCCGATTACTTTAGATGCTTATATTGTATCTGCCTAACATAATTGAAATATATATATATATATATATATATATATACACATATATATATATATATATATATATATATATATATATAAGTCTGCTAAGTTCGTTCAGCCTTCACGGGGCGCAGACTGTGAGTAACCATGAATCACCGTGGTGAAACTAATAGCGAACACCCAAAATCCAGACACGTCTGTGTGGCAACCACCGGTACTCTGGTCGGCGTCTGTTCATCCATAGGATGCGGCCGTAACAACAAGCTCCAGAAACTAACAATCTCTGGTTCTATTCAACTCAGTGACAACACTGAGACAACATTCAAATGATGATAAGCAAACATGAATCGTGCAAGTAAATACAATATTACTCCAGGTGGTAACCAATCCACCTGCCAAGAGGCAGCAACCATGCCATCGGATTCTGGAGGGCATGGACTTACACGAAAACAGGGAAAATCGGAGTTCTCTGGCAGACTTCCACACAAAAGACCAACTTTTATAGGGACACTGAACATTAACACACTAATCCAACCAGGAAAACTGCATAACCTGGTCATAGAGCTAGACAAACAGAAAATACAGATACTCGCAGTACAGGAAACAAGATTCACAGATGAAGACACAATGGACTACGGAAACTACCGCATCTTCAAGAGTAAAACCGAAAAAAGAGTGGCAAGAGGAACACCGATACTAGGGATGGCAATTTTCATACATAAGAATGTGATAGGCTCAGTAAAAAAAGTAACACCCGTTAACAACAGACTCATGACCATGGACTTTCAGAGCACAAACAGAAATTACACTATGGTAAACGCACACGCACCAACAAATGCAGACAACAAAAAGAACCCAGAAGAAACAGAAAAATATTGGCAAACACTGAATAAGACAATTAGTAAAATACCAAAAAACAACACAACAATCCTAATAGGCGACTTTAATGCACAGTTAGGGAAAGAGAAAACCAACAGGAAAACAATTGGAAAATACCCGGCACACAGACACACCAACAAGAATGGCATGAGGTTAGTAGACATATGTCAGCAACATAATCTTAAAATCATGTCAACATCTCTCAGAAAGGCATCCAAGAAGCAGAAGACATGGAGATCACCTATACAAAGACTAGGTGAATTCCAGATCGACCACATAGCAATTACACATACAGATCAGAAACAAGTACATGACGTACAGGTACGAAGAGGAGCCAACATAGACTCGGACCACTACCTCACGAGAATCAAAATCAAACTCACACCCAAGAGTATACACCAAAAGAAAACACATATACAGAAATTCGACACTAAAATGATAAAAAAGTCAGGAATTACACAAGAATGGGAGAAAGAACAAGCAAACGATTGGGAAATGTTCCAGAAGAAAATAATAGAGAAAGCCAAAGAGATGATACCACTGAAAAAGAACACAAAACATCCATGGTGGGACAGTGAATGCGATGAAGCAATAGAAAGCAGGAAACTGGCATACCAAAAATACAGTAGTAAGAAAACAGAAGAGACATTGCAAGAATTTAATGAGATAAGAAGAGAAACATCGAAACGAATAAGACAAACAAAGAGGAAATACTTGAAAGAACAGTTAGACTCAATCGAGGACAACTTTAGAAAATACAACACAAGAGATTTTTACAGAACATTTGCAGGGAAAATTAAAGGATACACACCACAAAACCTGTGCTTCAGGAAAAAAGATGGCAATCTAGCAATAACTAACCAAGAGAATTGCAGTGAACTGGCAATATACTTCAGAGACCTCCTAAATTGCATAGAGCCAAAAGAAAGATTTACCAAAGAACACACCAAAAAACCCAAAGACGAGCCAGGACCCACACAAGAAGAAATAGAAGGACACATACGCAAACTCAAAAACAATAGAACATCAGGAGAAGATGGGATAATAGCTGAACTACTCAAGCATCTGGGAAAGGAAACAACAAAAGAACTCACAGCAATAATACAGAAAGTTTGGCAAACAGAAGAATTACCAGAAGACTGGAAATGCGCACTAATACACCCACTACACAAGAAAGGGGACAAAACAAATGTAAACAATTATAGAGGAATATCACTTACAAGTCACATACAAGATACTATCAGCATGCCTACTAAAACGAACACAAGAACAACTAGAACATAAGATAGGAGAGTACCAAGCAGGCTTCAGACCGAACAGATCGTGTGCAGAACAGATATTCAACTTGAAAACGATACTTAAGTACAAAGCAACAAGAGCAACACCAATAATATGTGTCTTCGTAGACTTCAAGAAGGCATACGATTCAGTAGACAGGCAATCCTTGTTCAACATTCTAGAAGAACAAGGACTAGATCACAAGACACTGAGACTTATCAAACAAACATTAACAGGAACCAAATCCAAAGTAAAATTCATGGGAGAAGTTTCAGAATCATTCGAAATTAAAACTGGAGTTCGGCAAGGTGATGGACTGTCACCACTGTTATTCAACCTAGTTCTTGATAAAGTAATAAAAGAATGGGAGAAAGAGCTTAAAAAAACAGAAAATTGGAAACCGATAAGACTAGGAAATAAGAAGAAAGGAATCGAAACAGCGTGCTTGGCTTTTGCAGACGATCTCGCCATACTAACAGATGAAGAAGACAAAGCAATTAAACAAATAGAAACACTAGCGGAATGTGCACAAAAGGTAGGACTACAGATATCATATGAAAAGACTAAATTTATGTGCACGAAACTAAACATACCTAACCTAAACACCAAATACGGCAAAATCAATAGAGTAACCCAATTTAAGTATCTAGGAGAGATGATAGAGCCAACAGGCAGGGAGAAAATGGCACAAAAAATAAGAATACAGAAGATGAAGAGAGCACTAGGGAAAACAAAAGATATATACAACAAAAAATGCATTTCAATATACACAAAAATCAGACACTACAACACAGTTATCAAACCGGAAACACTTTATGCAAGCGAAACACTAACATTGCACCTGAAGGGGGACCTCGAAGACATACTGAAAGAAGAACGGAAAATAATGAGAAAAATCCTAGGACCAAAACACACGGATGAAGGTTACAGACTTCAACCAAGAAAAATAACAGAAAAACTTTCAAATATAGCAGAAGATATGAGAAAACGTAGACTACAATTCTATGGACACATGTACAGACTACCAGAACACAGACTAACAAAACAGATTCTAACCTTCATACATGGGAAGAAAACAGGAGCACCATGGCTTGCACAGGTCAAACAGGACATGAAGAATGCACAGATCGAAGAAATAGACATAGCTGACAGAAACAAGTACAGGAACAGAATTGCGAAGTGGAAGCCAGAACCAGAGAATGAGAAGAAAAAAAGAGACATGCCTAAATGGACAGAAGAAAGAAAGAGAGCATTCAGTGAAAAGATGAAGAAATGGTGGGCAAACAAGAAGAACACGAAGCTGAATTGATGTATTGCTTTGCGTGATCCAACAGGGTCTATACGCACATAATAATAATAATAATAATAATAATATATATATATATATATATATATATATATATACTTTTGTATTAAGTATTCTACTACTCAGGTGAAAGCAGGTTATTTCTGTATACTATTAGTTGGCCTTTAGTTTTCAGGTTCTAAAATAATCATTGAGGGTGGCTAGATCATGTGTGGAGCAATATCATCTGCATTATATGAACCTCTTTTGGACTGTTTGGTGGTTATGTTGGCAGTGTATACATTGAACAAAAGAGGAGCAAGAAGCCACCTTGTGGCAGTCCACCATTTATGAGGCTAAAAGAACTTTCTCTGTGACCCTGGTACACTTTAATTTGTCTGTTTCTGAGGGTGAAATTAGGAAATCGTAACATATGAGGCCATGGAATTAAATTATAAATTTTAGGTAACAGCATATATACTGCTGAAAGATCAATAGATGCGTATGTCAGATAACAAGGTTCGATAAAAACAAATTATTATTTATTTATTTGTTATTTTTTTACTAAGAGGTTATATGTTACAAAGGGGTGTCGGGAGCTGAATTATGGTAAAATATGACTTTTTGTGTTTTTTATATCAAATTTATTTCAGAATTTTATGAGTAATGAAACATACTTAAACTCATTTACAATATAAAATTAACAAGACGCAAACTTTACTTACGTAGTGATAAGTCCTGTTATTGGAGAAAACTGGCCACCAAGTGGAAACAATGGCCAATGCTGGGGTCAGGCATTGTTGGTGAACGGTGATTTGACCACAGCTGGTACAAATTATCTGGAATACCCTTTATATTGGCAACTGTAAATGTCTGTTTATTGTTTTAGTTCAACAGTTACTGTAATGCTTTTACGTGTGTATTGTAGCAAGAACTTTATGAGATTTTCCATAGTATTATATTCAGCTATAATTAATCTAAATAGTGTATTATAAATTTAAATTATCAATGACATTTTTATATCGTATGTTTTATATTGTATTTGTATTTTGAGAATAAATACACAAATGCAATAAAATAAAAACATATAGCAGACTAAAATATCTCACACTTGTTTGCTATCGTAAATCATCAACAAGTAATAACTAAAAATAATATTTCATTGTTACAAACAAAATATTATTGACGATTATTACTGTTTCAAAGTTATCTTTTTTCCATTGAATTGAATAAAATTCCACTCATTTTCTCCACTATGTACTATTTAAATGTCTAAGGTAATTATTTCTTTATGTAGTGCTCAAATAAAGAGTCATATTTTTGTCAAAAAACTGTTTTTATAATTATTTTTGTGAATGTGACCACAATATCAAAATCAAAATCAATGCCACCACATATGTATAAATGGATGGATATATACAACCATACAGGGGTGGGTTGGTGTAAGTGGTACCGCCATACATTGGTGAATTGGTGGGTGGGACTGATACCACCATACTTTACATGGGTAAGTGGGTATATACCACGATATATGGGTGGATAAGTTGGTGGTTGTGTAGATACCACCATACACGAGTGGATGAGTGATACCACCATACTTAGGTGTAATGGGTCAATCTGTATTTATTATAGGACTCACTAGGATTTATAACGTAGATTTAAGGTCGATAAAAATATTAGAAGATTACAACTGTACACCTAATTCATTTCTAAATACACAATATGATGATGCCCTATTTAAATAAAACATGTTTACGTTTATACAAAATGAGAATAATTAGATGCTATAATAAGGATTGTATTCTATAAGGTATATTATGTAGACGTAACCTCAGACACATCGTTTCGGGGCCGTTAACGATGCTTTAACTGATATCCAGGCAGTTGGATAACCAAACTGAAAGGTTCATTGGTAATCTTGTCTCCCTTTGGAACCAGAGTACGGACATATCTACTACAACTGCGTCATCGAATATTATTAACAATTACTTGTTTATGTTTTAGCTTGAATAAATTCGGTAACCGGTTACTAATGTATATTTAAACTATTATAAATGAATTTTAGCTATTGACTTGGGTAATAGTTGAACACCCAAAATATGAGTCAGTTTTTTCAGAGGTGAATGTTTCGACGTTTCGAAAGGTAAGAAACTAGCTCGTTCTCAAGTGGCATATCATTTGGCATTTTGTTTTTTATTTTCGTTATTTTTTAAGTTACAACTTTAAAAATTTCAGAAATTTCTTTCTTTTTATTTGTAAATCAAATATAAGTTAATTTTAGTCGACCTGAGAACGAGAGGTGTTTCGTACCACTTGAAACGTCGAGTAGTTAAACAAACACTGACTAGATGGAATAGGTCAATTAAACTTAAGAATAAAAATACAATAATTGTAAATGTAAGGGCCTATTTAATGTTACAGTATATTTTTCACTTAGAAAGAACTGCAGCAGGTTTTGTATCTCCTTTGTACATCCCAATTGGTCGAAAGGTACAAACAGGATTATATACACATTCAAAATATTTAAAACCATTAGGATTTTCTATAAGGACTTTTAATTAATCAGGCATTTTACAGTAATAATAAATAGAAAATACACAATAATTACAATTTGAAACACTCCTATTGATTATCATATGTGTTGTTAATATGTAAAAGTATATATTTGCACAATATAACATTTTTTTCTCGTACATAAACAAATTGTGTAGGGTTATGTGATAAAAAATTGAACATTACAAATTTACACCTAATTAATATATAATTTCAATATTATGAGTAAAATATGTAACGTAATGCCTATGAAACAAATACATTTTATGTTAATGAAAAATGAGAATTATTAAATACTGTAATAAGGAGTGTATTATACAATGGTTTATTATTTAAGGTATGTAGGTGGAGTTCCAGAGAAGTCGATTTTAACGAAAAAATAGTAGTGTTAAAAATGTATATAATTAGACCTATACAATAAACTAAACGGATTCATTAAATACTGCTATAGAAAATTACTTAATACTGAATGCAAATTTGCAAGTTTAAAACTATAATACGATTTAATGTATTTTTGGATGGATATCGTCTAAAATTATGATTTGTAACTATTCATATTATTCATCTCTAAGACGCAGATCGTAGAGATATGGACAAATATGAGGAGTGAATGAGTGTAGATGAACGAGTGTAGTCATTGTTACTATCTGAGTTTGACTTAGCTCAGAAAGGACTATTTAGTAATAGCCCAATAGCCATGGCAACTATGGGACCTACGTTACGGCAACAATTAAGTGGAATCCGAACCACGTAGTGTTGGTCTGATTTTCAGCTAACTGACAAGTCTGACACTCAGTTCTCTTCCCTACATAACATCTGAACCTTGACTACCATTAAACATGGACACTCCAGACTTCTCTAGTTGTGTCCCCGTTGATGACAACCATTGAGCGAACGCTTTGACGGTATTAAGAGACCCGAGCATGGAACCTATCGCCTACAATCTCCCAAACACTTTGTCCCCAAGTAGCTGGGCTACAGCACTGCGCCACCAGTGCCGACACACAATATTATATTTAGTTAGCTAAGGACACACAATATACTGTATATCTTAATAACTGTTAAGATTTTAAAATAATTGTGCTATCTATAAAAACTAATTTAATAGACATCGCTGATTTAAACGTTTTTTCATATATAGTGAAAAAAGAAATAACTTATCGGTCGGTAATTGTTTATACAGAAGAAATAGAGGACGTATCAATCTATGAATGTCTATTCATTCTGAATTTTATTTGTGTAGTTTATATAAAACCACATTTGTACGTCGTAATTTATATGTTTAAGATCAAGTAAAATTAATTCGTAAAAATTTTTCTTAAATTTGGATTTAAATGAAATTGGAAATTTGTCAATATAAATATATCTTGACAATATTGATAATAAATATACCAAGAAACATTCTTTCATCAAAATATAACGTACAGATTTGTTGTAATTGAATTCTATAACAATTAAAAGAATATTAAACTTTTTAAAAAATTACTCTTTTAACATTATATACAAGGAAGGAATAACACTATATACAAAACATTGTAAATGTTTATGTTTGCATATTTATGACTATGATGACGTAAGTTTTTGTTCAAATGCTCCTATGACAGTGGAAAACTCGTTTTCCTGTGAAAAGGGGGATTATGGAAATACAGGGCTTTGGTCATTTTAACATTTCAACTTCATTTATTTACATTGTGATTCAAATTCCAAGAATTCCTCGTTCTATTCCGTTTTTGTTCGTAGTATGAAAATAGTGCTTTTATCATTATCACCTATGTTAAAAAAATCAAATATTTAAAAAATCTCAATTATTAGTTATTATGATTCATGAAGTTGTTTACTACTATATAAAGTATTTTAAATTTAAGGTAATTTAAGGTTCATTGCCTATAATCATTCATGAATCAGTTTGATTCAATCGAAAAGAGATTTATATGACTGAAACTTGTTTACATCATTTGAACTGCTAACGTTCAATAAATTAAGAGTCAACATGTCTTAGGTATTACTTGTTGTATCATAGTCAATGAAATTATTCTTGAGATGAATTTAGTTTGCACTATTGGCTATTCTATAATTTAGCGGGCATTACTAGAGAGATCTGCGGTGTCCGTAGTAGGTGGTAGTCAGGGTACGGATGTTTTTTAGGAAAGAGAAATCTACATCTCAGGCTTGTAAATTAGATGACAATTACGCCAATATTACGAGGATCGGACTCCACATAAATGCTGCAGGTCCCTCAGTTTCAATGAGGGCTATTAATAAATAGTCCTTTATGAGTTAAGTCAAACTTAGTTAGTAACTAGACTACACGTATCATACGAACTTGTCCTACACTCAAGTATTCAATCATATTTACTTTACAACTCGCACAAGTTGAGTCAGCATATAAAATGTTGTTATTAGTAATAATAATATTTCATTTTTATATAATATACGTTAGTAGATGTAAATTTTAAGTATCCTTAGATTAAATGTGCTATTAAAACCTAACAATAAAATGATACAAAAACATAATTAGGATAGAACAACTAAAAAACAATTACCCACAAAACGGAGATGAAAATCGGTCGTTTCATTTCCATTGTTGGTTGTTGCCGTTCAATTATGTGTAGCTTTTAATGGGAGATATACTGAGGAATATAAGTATTGTTACGAGAACTGTTATTTTTTCATAAACATAGTGCAAGGAAAAATTAAATAAACATACATAAATGGTTATATAACATATGCGTACTTCTTCAAACAGCGTTAAATAATAATTGTTATTAGATAACATTTAAATAATCTAAGGATATAAACGCATTTACCATTCATCACGATTTGTCCGAAACTACAAGTGCAATAGACTTGACAATGTTGTACGAAGGTTTATTTTGGCCCCTAGAAGCTCACTAAGAAAGGATTTTTCACTACACTACTATGAGTTTAGCTGTTTTCGTTATGTGTTTACAACCTGCGAAACATCATATATTCAACAGCTGTCTATTGTTTACTACCGAAAGTAACATTGTTTACAACCAAAAATTTTCCACAGTTTTTTGTTTTTATTCCGTAGTGTAGTGAAATAGTATATTTCATAACAAGAGTGGAAAGTGGGGTTTTGCATGTTCGAGACCATATGTTTGAAGTGCGAGACTTGTGGAGCACTTCAAATGGTCGAGAACATACAAAACACTTTCACTCGAGTTTTTAACGATAATTTTCACTACACTACGGAATAAAAACAGGTGTTGTTTACTGTGGAAAATTTTCGGTTGTAAACAATGTTACTTTCGGTAGTAAACAATAGACACCTGTTGAAAATATGATGTTTCGCAGGTTGTAAACACATCATGAAAACAGCTAAACTCATAGTAGTGTAGTGAAAAGTATCGTTCAAAACTCGAGTGAAAGTGTTTTGTATGTTCTCGACCATTCGAAGTGCTCGACAAGTCTCGCACTTCAAACATATGGTCTCGAACATGCAAAACCCCACTTTCCACTCTTGTTATGAAATATACTATTCCTCCCAACCTCAGGATTCCGTCCCACTGGCTTCCGAGATCTCCATGACATTCTTAAGGAGCTAAATTAATTGATCCATTTATTTGATTAACAGCTGTTAAATAAGAACAAAAAAAGGAAAACATGTGGTAGGTTAAAATTTTAAAATTAAAAATAATTGAGTACAGTAGTAAATTATACATAAAATCGGCTGTTCTAAATTGGATACAGTGTAAACTGAAAGCTCGCTGCACACTTTGATTATATAACCAAACCCAATATTATGACCAGTGAAGCGGACGGGTACAGATACTTAATAATATTATAAAATGTATTTTTGTCCTAGTATTTCCTTATTATACATACGTGTTTTGACAAATATTATTTACATACTTCACAGAGCTTTCTTATTACAAACTATTTATTTTAAAAAATAAAGCTGCCAAAAATTATATGATTGGTTCCCTCCGTTTGAATTTCATCCTCTATACGTTCAAGTTACATTTTAAATGTTTTCCTACGACTTAAGTCTCTTTTATGAACATAAAAGACGTCCTTCGATGTGTTAATATGTTCATTTTTTCCACACTAATATGTAAAACATCCCCCCACCGAGAAAAAAAAACATTATCTTTACAGTCGTTTCTTCAAATTTAATAGTGAACTCCAATTAGAATGTCTTGTCAAATGCATTAATACTTTTTAATTGGATGAAATAACCTTTTTTAAAAATGAGCAAAATTGATACATTTTTCTATGATATGTATTAATTATCAATTTAATAATACTTTTTACTTTCTGTCTTAACTTGACAATATCCTTTAATTTGATTACAAAAGCTTTTTGAAGTGGCTTTCTTCTTGTCCTACCATCTGTCACAATAATAAGTGGTTTTATATTTAGTTGCAATGTACATCATCATTCAAATTAAAAAAGTCAAGCTCCAAACGTACTTACATTCGTGTCGTAAGCTCCAGCCAGTACTTGGTGTAACACCATTACACCAAATTTGATGGAATCACCGTAACGTAAAAATACTTTGGGTACAGCACTGCGCCAGTAGTGCCAACATGCAGACACTTTAATATATATTTATTATATCAACAAGATAATCTAACTTTACTTTATAATTATCATAATAATTTAAGTGGCGCAGTGCTGTAACCCAGCTACTTGGGGACAAAGTATTTGGGAGATTGGGAGACTACTAGCGAAGTCTGGAGTGTCCGTGGTGAATGGTATTCAAGGTTCAGATGTTGTGTAGGGAAGAGAACTGAGTGTCAAACTTGTCAGTTAGCTAAAAACCAGACCAACACTACGTGGTTCGGATTCTACGTAAAGCTGTAGTCCCATAGTTGCCCTGGCTATTGGGCTATGAATCCTTTCTGAGTAATAAGTCCTTTCTGAGCTAATTCGAACTCAGATAGTAACAATGACTACACTCGTTCATCTACACTCATTCACTCCTCAAACTCGCCCATATCTCTACGATCTGCGTCTTAGAGATGAATAATGAATAACGTATTTGTGAAGAATGTATAAAATCGTTCATTTTTATAAACAAAGGTGTGTTTTGCTAACAGAAATTCAATATTTCCAGAAAGAAAAATAAGCAGATTTTTAAACAGTTAGGTAAACTGTCATTCTGTACACCTTCAATTCTAAAGGACATAAAATAATTTATTCACACAAAATCCAACGACTAGAGTTTATAAAATTACAGTAAATATTATATATATATATATACATCAGCCAAAAATGTGAGAGAAGATAATTAACAGTTTCTTTAACAAGTAATTTTTGATATAATTTATTGTAGATAACTGTTTGTGTAAAATGTTTTTAAATTAGGAATGTTGTTATCATTTAAAATAACATACTTCAGGTGAATTTCTTGTACCCTGACACGTGATATTGCAGTAACAATATTCCAATCAGGTTTAATATACTTGAATGAACGGTATTTTTATTTCTACAAAAAAGATAATTTTGGAATGTAAAACTACTTTAGAAAACGTGAGGCAAAAGAAATAAAACCAAACTGTGAACATTCAGAGGCCTTTTTGTTAATCCCTGTATCTGGGCTAACATTTACCCAGTGAACAATACCAGTAACTCGGGAGATTACGTGTGGTAGGGGGTGGGGGGAGGTTTATGAAATGGAGATCCACACACTCAACGTGTTTGTATTACACTTAATACATACAAAAAGTATTTCACTATCTACAGGTATGTATTTATCATCTATCAAAGGCGTAGGGTTTATTTTCGTAAAGAAGTATAATTTTCCTTTTCAAATACTAGTTTTACTACAGGCACGTTCAAATTAGTTATATACGGACATTGAAATGTTGATGATGTAATTTAGATTATATTTATAATATAAATAATATCATGTTAAAGTATAAATTGGGGGAGGTCACTGTGATTAAAGAGATAGAGGACACGTCCAGTAGTGAGCTAAATGTGTTATTTTTACAGTTGCTATACGATGACAGGGATAAAAGCTTATTAATCCCTTCTTTATTTCCCCCTAATTTTCAAGGTTGAACATGTTAATTATTACTAAAAATGAATAGAGATCTAAATTAGTTCTAATATATTATGAGGTGTTCGCTAACACATAAGAAAGCGACCTCTGTTTCATTTTAATCTAGGTTTACATCCTTACCATCGGTGAACGATAATTACCATTGTGGTCATTAATCCCTCGTACAATTAGTTTTATATGTGCATAAACGTCAAGTTCATAATGTTCTACAATAAGAAGAACACTTTCCCCACATATTTCTACAATTCTTTTTCAATTACTAACTGAATACCCTTTGAAAATATTTTTATTTAAACTAAAAACACGGCACGTTTCGACTTTTTGATCATTTTTAAGTATACAAAATCTACTAAGAGAATAGTTCATTTTTAAAATATACTACTTCCGTAAATAAATTTGGCTTATTTGGATAAGTTGGTGGTAGTTTTAATTTTTTATTCTTTATCAAATTTTGAGATGCTTTAGTTAATTTGGGTGTTCAATAAGTTCATTATATTTATTTTCGTGCCAAATACGTATATATAACTATTCTTTTTTATTATTATTCATTTTCTCGCCAGTTTTCTATAAAATTTAATCCTTTCGTGTGTTCCTTTAAATTAGTGTAAGTGTGGTCTGTCGAGGTTAAGTGTTCAGTGAAGGCTGAACTACCTTACGCCGTGGTAGTGTTATAGCTTTTGAGAGCTTGTATCTATCTCTGGAAAGGGTGTTTTGATTGGTCTTCCAGTTTGTCTAATACAGATTTCATGGCAGTCTGTGCACTTAATTTGGTAAATACCTGGTTTGTTTTAAATAACCTATATTTATATAAAATCTGTTTATTATTTTAAATTCAACTTATTATTCTAATAATTGTATAAACAAGGACAGTGTTTAAAGATCTGTAAAAATAGTTGTAGCTTTTGTCAAAACAAAAAAGTAAAATCCATACCAGCTTAAGTAATAAAAGGATATTTATTCATCACTACTTTGTCAACACTAACGTTGGCGTTTGTCACTAAGGTTGAGTACGTTGAAGGATTTTACATATTTTTAATGAAATCACTCTAGTTGTATAACTTAACTATTGATTAAAATCCTTTTTTTATGAAGATTCTAGGACTTAAAGCTCTCGGAGAACGGTATGAATGAAAAAACGCTGTATAAAGAACATGGAAAACTTTACTTTTTGTGTTACTAATCCCAGCCACCGTTAAATATCGTCATACAATGTGCACATTTCATTGATTTTTCACATTCATTATTATTGTTTAGCATAAATTTTTTTAAATAAAATGTTGAGAATAAAACAATCCCAATAGGAATTTGCTATCTCCATTTAAATTACACTTTACTATAGGAAACCAAGGAGACCATAGTAAATAACTTTACCACTGTCTAGCATTATGTTCACACTAATTCTTATGGTATAAATGTTGCTTTGTTATTGCATTCAGTTTTTATTTGATATCTTGTTGTTAATTGTTAATCAGCTTCTTGCCATTGGATTAAGTTTACCTTTAATATTGAGGCCGTGTACTGTATGAATAACATAGACGTTTTACTGTTTAATATTAAGAGATACTGAATAAAGGAAATTTATTTTTCTCAGTGGTTGATTTATTTTGGCCTTTAACTACTCCTTATGAGAAATATTATTTTTATCTTACAAATTAATTAGGTCTTTTAAAATTACTCATTATCTCACTACAGTTACTAAGCCACCATAATAAATCGACCCACCCCCTTCCCCACAGTGGTGGTTCGTTTAAGTCCAGCCACGTAGCCCCTTTGTATTCAGACGTGAGTTGGGCCAATGTAAAACACTCGTACCACGTGCTCCGATAATTAACTGGGTATTATATTTGTAAAACACCCCTTCGATACACGTTGGTAGGTTGGAAGGGGAAAATATTCCTTATGTTTTATTTCACAGATTTTGTATAGTTTTTTTGTATCTCTTCAACATAAACTCACTAATTTAAGAGTGATGATCCAACCTTATGTATATTTTATATTAGGTTACTATCGACACACACAATTTGCCAAGATATTCGTTTTACTATCAAATCTCGAGAAATAATAGATTATTATAGAGCAAAATAATTGTCATATTCCTGTTCAGCGTAAAAAGTAACATCAAGTTGAAAAAGTCGATAAAAAATACTAAAAGTTGTGGAACTTGTTTTTTATGATTTTTTTAGTAAAAACCGTAATTTCCATAAAATAAAAATCATATCTCCTTAAAAGTATATCCTAATTCTTGACCCGTATCAAACATAATTGCAAAATGTTCTGAAATGCGTGAAAACTGTATAGTTAACAATAATGTATTGCCAATACGTGTATTTAACTAAAATAAAATAAAAAACAAAACTTGTTTTAAACTAATAATTATTCAATCAATGAATACACGAGTACAAAAGTGTTTTAATTATAAAAATTTATTGCAACCTTTGGTGAGAGGCCTTTTGGCAAGGTAATTTGTTTCCCTCAATAAATCCGTGTCACAAACAGGAAGTCAAACAAGATGGATTCCAAAAATAACTTATCCTATTTACATCAGAGTAATTTATTCAATTGCCTTTACTGATTCACGTTTTATAACTATTTGTAAATGGATGTTTTACACGGATTAGATATTTACTTGTATACTTTTGTTATTGAATATACTTTCCTTACTGTAAGACATGATCTCAACGTATCTGTAGAATATAAGTAGTATAGTTCAATATTAACAATAAAAAATAGATTTAAATGTATTTCGATGTTAAAAAAATGATTTGTATATCAATAGATTAACCCGAGGTTAAATCAGGTGACGGTAAAATCATGAAATAAATAAAATTAAAATATGAAACAAAATGATTTCATAAATACATATCATCCTCACGATTCTTCAATCAAAACAGATTGATTGTTATATTGCTTGTCAAACGTTGGATATGTTTATATTATTATGAACCGACACTTCAGAAAAGCTGTAGTCATCCTTTCCACCCAACCATACACGTGGAGTGGTTGTGACTCTCCCACCCATTCAAACACGTACAGTTTTGTGACCCTCCTACCCACCCATATACGTACAGGGGCTGTGATCCTCCAACCCATCTATGTAATTAGATTTGGTTAAACATTGTTTGTATAGATAAGGTTTTGTAAAGTTAGGTTATTTAAGATTAGGTTAATCAACGAAGACTTTTTCCTTTTGCTCTTCTTTTTTTTTCTTCTTTGTGTTTTAGGTGATGTAATTAACCACATTAAACTTACATGTTTCAAAACGAACTGAACAAAATAAATCCAAGAGTGTCTTTAAAACTTTATTGGAAATATTAGTTAGATAACGGATGCATTATTATGTATTGATGCATACAGGTACTCACTGCCTACATCCTTGGAGGGGGGGGGAAGCAAATTGATCTTCCCATGAGAGTCCTTCAGATATGACGTCACAAAAGGGGCTCTACTCTAAGTGTCTCGTATCTTACATAGTGTACAAACGTTTTAGTGTCCATTGCACTTAAATGTGATTTAAAGTAAATATTTCAAGCATAGGACATGCAACCTTTTACAGTACTTTTCTATAACATATCCTGTAGATATTTCCATTAAAATCAGTTTTAAACCCCTTTTAGGACCATTGTTTATTAATGGATAAAAGAAGAGGGGCTTGCAGGCCCCAAATAAAAATACACGTTTTATTTATATATATATAATATTTATTATGCAATATTACTCCATTGTAAACATCAATACAAATAATCGATTGTTCATTACCGTATCGTAAAGAACGTATTATGAATATAAAAATACGAAATATAAAGAACTCAAACATGCAATTTTCAGCCTCTGTGTTATTTTTGAATCGGTATTGGCATTTTATACAAATAATTGTTTTCTTGTTGTGATTACCAAAAACGTGCTTCTTGTAATTGCCACAACTATCCTTATACTTGCAGAGCCTGTCATATTTAATCTACTTTTATAGTTAGTAAATGGTACTTTTTAATAGCCAACAAGCACCATTTTAGCTATAGTAATCAGGAATATACAAATTTGGAAATAATATCTATTTGAAATGCAGAACTGCTTTTAAGTTAAAAATGTCTAATTTTCTTTCCCAAAACGTTTTATACTTAAAATAATAAATTCTTAATACTGTGGGCTTGGCAGATCCCCTCCTTGATCCCACAAAGGTTACAATAAATTTGTAAATATCGTATGATAACTTTTAATCTAAACAAAGTTTGGTGTTTGGTGACAATATATATTTTAGAGAAACATAAATTAAACCCATACTTTTTTAGACCATTTAAATACTCATAACTAGTCAATAAATCTTGTTACGTACGCAGTTCATTTCCGTTTCTGACATTGCTAATTTATCTACTGTACTCGTAATTTTGTAGTCCAGGTGTCTGGAATATCCTAGAGAGTCCATTCGTGTAATGACATTCCCGTGTTTATGCTAATAGACTTTCACAGTTAATAACCCTTATATGAATAATTAATAATAGTTGATATGACATTGGAATATCTATTAATGTATTCCAGAGAACTGTCGTATACGGAGAGGTGAATTTTCAAACTATAAGATTATTTCCATAAACACTTTATGTTTGCTGTTCTTAATTGTTGATATGATGTTGAAACATGTATTTATATTTCATGCATTTATTATGTAGATATATATTACAGATGTCTGTTTATTTACATTTTAATAATTATTTGTTAATAGGAGTTCAGTTGGAAAATGAATGTGAAATGGTTCACAAATATACTGGTTTTCATTAATTCAGATTTACTAAAATTATTTCTTATTGTAAACATAATAACTATAACAAACATTCTTGATGTAAGAACACTTAAGGTGTAAAAATATAGCGCTAACTTTTAAACCACGAAATCAACCCTGGCTGAATATTGTGTCAATCCTGACGTCTTCTTGTGTTTCTTCCCGGAATTTTTTATGCCATTCCTATCACACAACTGACCTCGAGGCGCGGCTTAAGTCTGTGACTTATTCGCCGGCTACTATCCTTTAAAAAGTTCCATTTCCGATTGCTTCCGCAATAACCTTTCAGCACTCTTGTGCAAACCCCAACACACCTCTCCCCTCACCCAGTGGCCGTCCACCAGGATCATCGGAAAAATTCTCTCTTCTTCTTAATTTTCTCTTTCCCTCTGTTTCCTTCAGGATTGACTTCCCTTGTCTCAGCCTATGTTCGCTTCATGTTTCTCTGTTCATTCCTACACTCCGTAGTCTAATATATTAGTAGTATGAATACACCGATCCTAAGACGTCCCATGAGGAGTTTTCGTCCCATGAGCAGGTCGGTGGTGGGGGAAGGTCACGTGACCTTAATTGATTTTAACGACCTTAATTGACCTTAATTGATCCTTAATTGACTTTTAATTGACCTTAATTGATTTTTAATTGACCTTAATTGACTATTAATTGACCTTAATTGACTTTTATTGACCTTAATTGACTATTAATTGACCCTAACGAGTTTTAACTGACCTTAATGAGTTTTTAATTGGCGCTAATTATGGGTGGGGGAAGGTCACATAACCGGATCCAAGATGGCTGCCGGACACAGTGCTACCACCTTCCCTCCAAAATTTCGTAGTTATACTATATAAAATGTATTATTTCATACATATATACTCTATGTGCCAACTGGGTCCGATCCAATATGGCGGCTCCCGCCAAAACAGCTACAGGTCTACAGCATGCACAAACATATTACGTAGATACTCACCCTGTATGGTCGGTAGAATGTCAGTGCAAAAGCCTCTCAAGGAACGTCTGCATGTACAGACATGAAAAGGTTACGCAACACGACCTTGCATACACACCTGACGTCTAGACACCCGATCACGTCCGCCTTAGCGGTTAACCTCGAGAAAGGCCACCTGTCGTCTAGACACCGGACCTCGACCGCCTTGGCGGGCAACCTTGCGTGAACACCTGGTGTCTAGACACCCGACCTTGAGTCAAAGACAGACATGAAAATGTTACGTAACACTCAATGATCGGTGACAGACACGAAATAATGTAACATGTAATGCCAGATAGGTACTCCAAGTCCACTTCCGGTCCACTTCCGGGATGACACTTCCGGGAAGATACTTCCGGACTTCCGGTTTACTTCCGGTCCACTTCCGGTTCACTTCCGGGATGACACTTCCGGGAAGATACTTCCGGACTTCCGGTTTACTTCCGGTCCACTTCCGGTCCACTTCCGGGATGACACTTCCGGGAAGATACTTCCGGACTTCCGGTTTACTTCCGGTCCACTTCCGGTTCACTTCCGGGATGACACTTCCGGGAAGATACTTCCGGACTTCCGGTTTACTTCCGGTTTACTTCCGGTCCACTTCCGGGATGACACTTCCGGGAAGATACTTCCGGACTTCCGGTTTACTTCCGGTCCACTTCCGGTCAACTTCCGGGATGATACTTCCGGACTTCCGCGATGGTACTTCCGGGATGATACTTCCGGACTTCCTAGGTGATATAACACATACAGCCACTGAGTCCAGAGTCCGGTTAGGCGTGTCGGGTGTGGCTCACCTTGCTCAAGGTTGGGTGTGGTCGCCTTTCCCAGCCTTGTCTGGGCGGGTGCGGTCACTTTAGCTGGGTATAAATACGCCTCAATCACAACGGCTGCCAGTGTGCCTTCCCATTGTGGACCATCGAGTATCTACCTGCCTGTACACCGCTCTTCTACCGCGCAACTTTGAACCTTCAATTTGAGTAAGTACCCAACGTACATAAAACAACTACCTTATAACCACATTTAGTTACTAAAACATTCAATAGTATACCGTATACTCATTAACATATTAACTTCAGATGTAGAACACTAAAAACTCATAACTTAATCATACCACTCGCTCATAAGCTTAGCATATTATTATTATTACAAGTAAGTTGGCATAGATACCAAACATAACCTCACATTTTAAACATAACCTAAAATATAGTTGAATCTTTGTTACTGTTTTTGATTTGCGTAGTATCCATTAAAATACTATATTGATTCACGTAGTAGTAGTTAAACCATATATTTCGATGATTTCAGACCAAACCTCAGTCAGTCTACGAAATTCAAATTGACAACATCTCTACTCTCTCTCTAACAACCTAAAATATAGTTGAATCTTTGTTACTGTTTTTGATTTGCGTAGTATCCATTAAAATACTATATTGATTCACGTAGTAGTAGTTAAACCATATATTTCGATGATTTCAGACCAAACCTCAGTCAGTCTACGAAATTCAAATTGACAACATCTCTACTCTCTCTCCAGCTACCATCTACTATTATTACAAGTAAGTTGGTATAGATACCAAACATAACCTCAAATTCTAAACATAACCTAAAATACACCAGGGTATTAACAAACACCATCCTCTAGAGTATATGAATTCTAAAACGTTTCATCATTTGTTGCAGATCAACTATCCTCACAGAAACCTGCCACAACTCCATCAATAGACCTCCTACGGCAACCGCAACCATCTAATAGATGTAAGCCCTTATATCATTACAGTAGTAACTCGGTAACCCTATTTAACGTAGTAGTACTCCTAAGCAAACTTTAGACTTAGATTACGGTATCTGCATAGATTACCTTAATGAACATGTTACCAATAGAAATTGTCCGTCTGTTGCAGATCATCATGAACCCCAACCAGGCTCCCTGCTCTAGATGCGGCAAGCTCGTATCTCGGAAGAACATAACTCGCCACCTCAAGAGCTGCACCGGGCCTACAACAACCCAGGAGCCTCAACGTCCCTGTCCGGCTTGCGGAGCTCTCATAACCCTCTCCCACCGCAGCCGCCACCTCAAAAAGTGTAGCCCCGCTCACCTCAAGAGGAAGGCCGAGGAACCTGTCCCCTCCACATCCAAGGCTGCTCGCTTAGAGATCGACCCCCAACCGTCAACCAGCACTTCTTCTACCATGTTTGAAAGTATCCGATCCTCCATCGCCTCTGCCTACAACACAATCAAAACCACTCTTGGGGATATAGTTGGAATCCTCCACATCAGGGAAATAGAGGCTTTTGGGGGTCGGATGAAGACGTATTGTATCGATAACAATCCAGGTATGAAGGATCCTGCTGAATTCCTAAAAAAGACTAGACCCCTGTTTGTCGAAAAGATTTTGGAGCACGCAGGAGAGGAAAACATAAAGTGCAACTTTGTGTTCCTCGCCGAGTTCAAAAAACCAGTCGGGGTCAAGCCTCAGTACCAGGAATTGAACTTTAAGACAAAGAACCATGTCATTCTTCCAACCACTGATATTGAGAGCTACGTCAAGGATGCGGAGAAGAAGATGCTGACGGAGATGGATGAGTTCCAAGCCAAGGGCTCGGGGTGGACGCTACACAAGATCATAAGTCTTCAACTGGCAATAAACCGATATGTACCACTCAAAGGTTCTACCTACATGGAGCTCCCCAAGCAAATATCCACCAAGAAAGCCGTCTTGAACATCCAGAACAACGACAACAAGTGTTTCCTGTGGTCAGTGCTGGCAGCCCTACATCCTGTAGATTACGTAGAGCATCCTCATCGTGTGCAACACTACCAGCCTTACGAGAATGAGCTTACGCACTATTGCAAAGGCATCGACTTTCCCGTAAGCTTGACCCATGTCACGCTATTCCAGAAGAGATCCGGTATATCCATCAATGTATACGCCTACGACGACAAGTATGACATTTTCCCATTACTCATTACAGATGAAGAGAAAGACATTCACATTGACCTTCTCTATATGGCGGATAAAGACAACACACACTACGCACTCATCAAGGACCTTTCAAAACTAGCCTGCAGCCAACTATCTAAATATGGCCACAAGACCTGGATATGCCGGAGATGCTTGATCCATTTTGGACGAGAAGATCTTTTGACAGCCCACAAGGAATACTGCAGCCGACAAGACGCTGTGAGGATCGAGATGCCCAAACCAGGAACAACTCTGAAATTCAAAAACCATAATCGCTCAATGAGGGTACCGTTCACCATATACGCGGATTTTGAATGTATGCTCAGCCCTATTGTAGAGTCATCGTTCATCGGACCAAGAAGAAGGTACACTGAAAAGTACCAGAAGCACGAAGCCATTAGTTTCTCATACTATGTTGTCCGAGCTGAGGGAGAGTGTGAGAGACCAAACAACTACTTTGGAGATGATGCCTCTAAGGTGTTTGTGGAGAGAATGTTGGACGAGTCCAGGAAAATCCACCACCTTTACTCGAGGGAAGCTGCGATCCCCATGGAGCTGACTGAGGAGGACGAAAGGAACTTTACGACATCACAACACTGTCACATCTGCGGAGAAGTGATGGAAGAAGATCGTGTACGAGACCATGACCATTTGACAGGTAGATTCAGAGGGGCTGCCCACAACGCCTGCAACTTAAAGTACAGGAAGCCTACCTTCATTCCCGTGTTCATCCATAACCTCAGTGGGTATGACACGCATCTTTTCATCAAGATGTTTGGTCTCAATAACGAGACCATCAACGTCATACCCAACAACGAGGAACGATACATATCGTACACGGTCGATGTTGATGGAGGCCTAAAGTTAAGGTTTCTCGATTCCTTGAGATTCAAGGCAGGTAGCCTCGACACTCTGGTCAAGGACCTGACTCTGGAACAGTTTCAACACACTTCGAAATTCTTCTCCGGCGATCAACTCAAACTTCTCACCCAAAAAGGCATCTTCCCATACGACTACATGACGGACATGGACAAATTCTCCGAAACATCTCTACCAGCCGAAGAACTCTTCTACAATAGATTGAACATGTCTCACATCGAGAAAGAGGATTACCAGCACGCCCTGAATGTGTGGAACGTCTTCAACGTGCAAGATATGAAGGAATACACATTATTATACAACCAGACCGACGTACTTCTCCTGGCCGATGTTATGGAAAACTTTAGGGATGTCTGCCTCTGCACTTATAACCTTGATCCAGCGTGGTATTTTACGGCTCCAGGACTGGCATGGGATGCCATGTTGAAGACAACCAAGATCGAACTTGAACTGCTTTCCGACTCCAACATGATGCTGATGGTTGGTGAAGGTATCAGAGGAGGAGTCGCCCAGTGCTCCCACAGATATGCCAAAGCCAACAACAAGTTTGTGGAGGGCTATGATAATAACAGTCCAACCACTTACCTTACATACTTAGACGCAAACAATTTATACGGATGGGCCATGAGCCAGTATATGCCCTACGGGGACTTCAAGTGGGTTGAGGACACCAAGATAGACGTAACCAAGATTCCAGACGACTCGCCAATTGGATACATCCTGGAGGTGGACCTGGATTACCCCCAAGAACTGCATGACGCACACTCCGACATCCCACTGGCACCAGAAAGAAAGACACCCCCGGGATCATCACACATCAAACTTCTTACCACCCTCTTACACAAGGAAAAATACGTCACCCACTACAGGAATCTCAAATTGTACCTCTCCCTCGGAATGAAATTACAGAAGATTCACAGAGCTATAAGTTTCGCCCAAAAAGACTGGTTAAAGAAATACATCGACCTCAACACCCGTATGCGCACACAGGCCAAAAATGAGTTTGAAAAGGACTTTTTCAAGCTCATGAACAACTCGGTGTTCGGCAAGACGATGGAAAACATCCGCAATAGGGTGGACATAAGGCTTGCTACTCAAGAGAAGCAGGTAGAGAAATGGATGGCAAAGCCCAACTTTAAACACCGGACCATCTTTGTCGAACATTTGGCCGCCGTTCACATGAGTAAAACACGCTTACTCTACAACAAGGCGATATACGTGGGCATGAGTATACTCGATATCTCGAAAACCCTGATGTACGACTTTCATTACAACGTAATCAAAAACAAATACAATGAGAATGCCAAACTGCTGTACATGGACACAGACTCCTTAACTTACTTAATCAAAACCGAGGATCTCTACGAAGATATAAAAAATATGATTGACCATTTTGACACCAGTGATTACCCAGAGCCGAATAGATATACCATGCCCCGTATAAACAAAAAGGTGTTGGGGAAGATGAAAGACG